>PVLC010012844.1:9673-43342 GCA_004027655.1 Graphiurus murinus
TACTGGGGGTTGAACTCAGGGGCATTCTACCTCTGAGCTATACCCCCAGCCCTATTTTTTTTATTCTTTATTTTGAAACCGAGTCTCACTAAGTTGCGGAGTGCCTCACTAGGTAGCTGAGGCTGGCCGCGAACCTGGATCCTCCGGTCTCAGCCTCCTGAATGCTGGGATTACAAGCGTGCGCCACCACGCCCGGCTCCCTGCAGTGTTTCTTGATGGAAAGATCTCTGAGAGCAGAAAAGAGGACTAAAGATTTTCTTCTTGCCCTCTGAAATCTATCATGCTCAACATTTGCTCAAGACAGCAAAACTGTGATGTAAATGATTTCTACAAATGTAAAAGAAAATCAGTATTAAGTCTTTATTAGAGACCAATACTAAAACAAGATACACATCATGTTCTCAACAATGCAAGAGACACGGAAACCAATCAGATAAACTGAATAGCATACTTGCTCTTCTCCACATAGCAAAGACAGACTGTGCTATTGCATAGTTTTTTTTTTTTTTTTTTTTTTTTTTTGTGGTACTGGGGATTGAACTCAGGGGCATTCTACCTCCGAGCTATACCCCCAGCCCTATTTTTTATTCTTTATTTTGAAACCGAGTCTCACTAAGTTGCGGAGTGCCTCACTAGGTAGCTGAGGCTGGCCGCGAACCTGGATCCTCCGGTTTCAGCCTCCCGAATGCTGGGATTACAAGCGTGCGCCACCACGCCCGGCTATTGCATAGTTTTACCACAGCCTATTCTCTAAAATGATGACTGGAAACTATGTTAATAACTTTATCTATAAAGAAAATAAGGTTCATATGACTTTATTGGAAACTTGCCAAAAATGAAAGATTTTTAAATAAGCTGAAAGATACAATGTTGAAATAATCATTTGAAAGTCCCTTCTCTGATTATCATGACACATTTTTCTGAGACTTAGAATAGTCCATGCTAAATCTGACTCTTCCTGTTCATGGATGAGATGAATCAGGTCAAGTGAGATAAGATGATTACAGACATATATTCCTGATACCTTTATGGATTTAGCAATCTAGCCTCAACAAATTTTAATTTTGTAAATTAAGATAAGAATTTGCCATGACATTAGGAACAAAGAAAACTGTTAGTGCAATTATGTAATTCATTGACTATATACATTCATATAGTTATTCTAAAGTGTTCATAAAATTAATCAGTTAAGATATCAGTTCACTAAAAGTTACAAATGCTTCATTTAGCATGTGAAATGCAATGTAAGTATGTACTGTCACTTCTATTAAAGTCATTATGTAAGGAATACAAGAAATAAGAAGAGATCTTTAGTCAAGGGAGAAAATTAACCATTTCTTTAACAAGAAAACAGTCCAAAAATGAAAGTGACTAGAAATATTGCTTTTATTGTGTAAAGTGTCTGAATTGATGGGGCTCTTTTCTAAATGTAAAAATGATAGCTAGGAGTTCCCATTATCTTCCACTTGTGATTATAGCACATTTTTAATGAAAAGAATTAATTCCTGATTTGAATTCTAAATAGTGAAGATTTACTGCCCCCAGGTATTGGTTCTAGGATTAAGAAAAACACCATTTTTATTTGCCAGAGGCAAATAGTTCCTCAAGGAAAAGATACTCTTATTTTTTTGTCAAGTCATATTTTACAGTTTTATTTGAACTTCGTGTTCTTTCTTCAGTTATATCACAAAAGATTTAACAGCAAACACTGAAATAGCATGATCCTCTCTGAAGAAGCAATTAAAATTTCATGTATATTTCAGCAAAACTGAATTATTTTAATCTCTTTATCATATAAATATCATACAGCACCAATCAACATTGCATTTTTCTGAGGTTCTAATCAGAGATGCTAAATTGTGTTAGAATACCAACTGTCTTATATCAGATGCCAAAGGAAAAAAAAGTACTCTTAAAAATATAACCCCGCATGCTTGTAATCCCAGCATTTGGGAGGCTGAGACTGGAGGATACGGGTTCGCGGCTAGCCTCAGCTACCTAGTGAGGCACTCCGCAACTTAGTGAGACCCTGTTTCAAAATAAAGAATAAAAAATGAGGCTGGGGGTATAACTCGGAGGTAGAATGTCCATGAGTTCAATCCCCAGTACTGCAATATATATATATATATATATATATATATATATATATATGTATGTATGTATATATATATATGTGTGTATGTATATATATGGGTTATATGGGATATATATCCCATATAACCCAACGAGCCGGGCGTGGTGGCACGTGCTTGTAATTACAGCATTTGGTAGGCTGAGACTGGAGGATCTGGGTTCTCGGCCAGCCTCAGCTACCTAGTGAGGCCCTGTTTCAAAATAAAGAATAAAAAAAAAAAAAATAGGGCTGAGGATATAGCTCGGAGGTAGAATGAATGCCCCTGAGTTCAATCCCCCATACGGCAAAAAAAAAAAAAAAATACATATATATATATATGTATATATATATATCCCAACATATACATATATACATATATATATATATCCCAACAATTTTTATCATTCAATGCTATAAAGCTAAATATTCATAAATTAGGCCAACATTGTGGATGCTGCCTTTTTAAACATGTATAATGTCATAATTACCTACATGATTTCATGTGAATCATAACGCTTGATGTCAATTGTGAGTTTGGAATCAGTAACCTGGAAAAATGAGTCAGAGTGTATTCCAAAGTAAGAACAGACTTTGTAGCATTTTTAAGTGCATATTCAAATGCTAATATCCAAAACTATTATTTCATACAGGCCTGTAGAAAATGGAAAATTCCACCTACATTTTAGTCCCCAGAAAAGCCACTTATTATTAGGACATACAAGTATGAGAATAACTGCAAAATTTTGTCAATCCACTTAATTTTCTTAAAAGGTAGTTCACATTACCTATAGGTTTGCAGAAGTAAAATTAATGAAATCTAACTTTTTAGAAATGCAAATGTGACCCAAAAAAGTCATTAATTCTGGATATTTCCACAGGTAAAACTGATATAGTCCTTGCTCATGCAGCTACACGAATTTAGGACAGAATTTCTGTCCTCATTAAATGAAACACAACATTTTACAACAGTATGGATATGTCAGAGGTTGCCCCCACTGGGTTTATCAACTAGTTTTATTCCTAGATTCTACTTCAGTACAGATGATAACAAAAGGAGAGTTTCTCAAATTCCATTTACAGATTCACACAGTGCTTAAATATTAGACAATAAAAATATACTTGTGTATTATTTGAGAAAAAATCAGACAGATGGGATTGAAAGAAAAACAAAGACACAGGGCCCTATTTGTTCTGTCAACATATTTATGATTAATTAAGATCTCTTAATTAGACTCTTTCATTATAAACAATTGTAAAAATTAGCTTTATTCTTTTAATACACAAAGCCAAAGTATACCTGGTTACATAAAAAATAAGGACATATGTCATGAAAAACATCAACCTTAATGATGAAGAAGGAGAAAGAGAAAATTAATATAACAGAGATTATGTTTTAGGACTGTGTGAAATACTCCTTTTGCAAAAAAGAATGAGCATTTTGCCTATTTATTATCATTTTATTAATTTATCCATCTATCAAACATTTATTAAATGTGTTATAGTAAAAGCCATATATATCTGACTTCCTGCTTGCCTTAAGTCACTGCCTGATAAAACATAAATAGATCATCTTTAAAGTCTCAGTTTAATGACAGAAAATGCTATGAAATTCTTCCTATATGATTACAAGAAGTTTGCTTGAGTTTATAATGACAATTTTGGTTTCTTCAGGAGGACAGTATAAAACAATCCAGAAGACACGAAATAACATGATGTGCTCTGCTTCAGCATCGTGATCTCCCCTGGAGGTCTAGAGACTAATGGAACACAGAGAAAAGATAAACAGATTGTGTGGCAATGGAAGGTTGTAGGAAGTATGAGGTAGAATGGAAAGACACAGAAGCCAAATAATGTCATGATGCATGAACAACTGGTGTCATGGAAGAATTAGGAATGGGACTGAAAAGAACCAATTTCAATATGGCCATTTTAAGATAATATTTAGTGTTTTGATACCATGAGCAAGTTGAGAAGTGGGTTTTAGAGAAAAATTATGGATTATTTTTTATATGGGGAGTCAATTTATCGCTGTCAGAATGAATTTTTAATAAACAGTTGAACACAAGGAAATGAAACTAAAGGAAAAGGTAGAGCTGGGAGTTGGAGTATGTAATTGGTATTCGAGGCCAGAATGCAAAAATTCGAGCCAACTTAAATAAAGTAAGATAGAATGGGATGGTGGTATAGAATTGACACCTGAGCAGCAGTAGCTATCATAGGACACATTAGAAAATATCTACAAAGAAAATGAAGATTGATAGCCTGCAAAACAAATTCCCAGATAGTTATTAAGAGATCTGTAGGATTAATGAAGAAAAGGAAGTCAGGAAGAATAGAGTGACTTTTAGCTAGAGAAGTCCATGGACCAAAATAAAGAATTCATTTCTAGGGAAAGAAAAATACAGAACCCAATGAAAGGGATTCTTACCAGGAACTTCCAAGGCATAGAATCTTGATGAGAGAGAGATTTTATATTGTGAACTCTTTTATATCAGTCATATATATTTTTATTAGACAAATAGCTTTTTATGTCGCTAAAAAAAACCTGGCTAAAACCCTTGAAATTCCTTGAATTACTGCAACTGAGATTCTTTTGATTTGTCATCTGAGTGCTTCACTTTTCAGTTGCAGATAAATAAATGGATAGATAATAGGATAGTGATTCACGAAAGTGGTACATGAATAGGGAATAAATTAATAAATCACTATAAAATTTACATACATTTGTTTAGTTAACTAGGTTGCCTATATTAGTTATACTTATGCTAAAGACACAGCACCTTTCATATAATGATCCTCTAAAGGATTCGTTTAATAACAAATATATAGTGTTGATTTATGGCTAGAATGCTTTTATATTTTAATAACATCTTCTGAAGAACAGCCCCAAACCTAGTCACCAAGGAAATACATACATTTGGTTCATAACATGTTGGAAACTGGGACTATAGAGGAGGAGGAACCATGTGGCACTGGAGCCATGGAGGAAATTCAGTAACTGCATAAAGTTTCTACTTAAGGTAGAAGCAAACAGCAAGAAATGCCTCAGTAGCCACTCAACACCATCCACTGTCACTTCCTCCTGGCCAAGTCCACCTGGAAGCCTATAGGCAAGCCTGGAGACAGTGCTCCCTGTTATGAGGTTGGGGTGCTAGAGAAGGAAGAATGAGGAAGAAGGAGTCTGAGAGAAACAAGCTGAATGGAGCACAGATGAGAACTGAAAAGCAGCAGAACAGCATTCTCACTACCATAATCCAAATCACCGGCCCATCATACAATGTAGAGGAAGGATTATTTTTTTACAGTTCTGGAGATTTCATGGGTTCAGTGCATGTCAGGCCAGGTTCAGTGATGTTGCTCAGGGACAAGCAGAGCTGCTGTCAAATCACAGAGGCCAGAAGCAAGAGAACACACAAGCAAGGGGATTCAAGGATTAAGGCCACACCCCAGGGGCCCACTGCCTCAAGCCACACCCCATCTGCCTAGGTTTCCAATAGATTTATCCACTGATGAGATTACAACCCTCATGACATAATTGTATCAACTCTGAACATTAATATATGAGCTCTTAAGGAGACATTCTATATCCAGACCATGACATGAGCCCTTTTCAAATGGAATCTCTATATTTAACAAAAATATCCTGAAATCTTATACAGAGATATCGCTGCAATCATGGCCCTAGCCCCAGTACAAAGTAGATGAGATTAAATAATGAGATTGTTGCACATGCATGATTTAAGAAATCACTCTTTCTACTTTTAATTTATTTCAAACTAATGGTCCTGAAATGTTAATAGTAAGGATGAAAAATTTCCTAAGGAGTAATTTGAACCATACAGCTGATTAAATAAAATTGAATTGAAAAATAAACACAATTTTATTAAACTGAGCTACTGAATTTACTGCAAAAATGTATCGTTTGGAAAAACAGCTTTGCTATTAATTGGCCCTTAGTGGGCTTTAAACTAAAATCATTTCTAAATAAATCCAGTTTTTAAAAAAAGTCATTAAACTTTCTCTTGAATAAAAATACTGATTTATTTAAATATTGCTTGTAAATGTTCATTAAAAAAATAACCTAAAGATTTCATCTGGTATACCATCTAACAGAAATCTATACCAAGGAGATGGTCCTACGACATTGGCTATACAAACTTTGGCAAATCAATTACCGGTATATGATCTATTTTCTTAACTATCAATTACAAATTTACTCCTTGTTAACTTGACACCCAAATGTATCTCTTTAAACCATAAAGACATAGCAAGACCATAATTCTCCCTAACATGATATAACTAACCTGTATCCAACCAAATATACACTAATTCCTTCCCCACCCAGAATGGGAGGCAATTTTTTTGTGTGATGTTTGTTTTTATCACAATATCTTTTTTATTTTTATTTATTTATTTTTAATTGGTGCATTGTAATCAGACATCTTTGTTAGGTACAAGCTGGTAAAGGCATACATGCACACATTTCTCATTTAACCCTTCCCCAATTCCCACCCCACTCCCTCCTCCTCCCTCCTTCTCAAGTTCAGTTTAGTGATTGACTTTAATGTGTTCCTGAAAGTACATCATGCTCATTAGGGCGTCCTCTCTCCCCCCATCACCTTCCATTAAGTCAAATTCTTTGCTCACCTAAAGATTCTCCTTCCTCATCTAGAGTCCCTCTTATGTCCCATTTTCCCCCTAGCTTCCACATATTAGGGAGAACATACAATTGTTTACTTTTTGTGACTTCCAAATCTCACTTAACATAATCTTTTCCAGTTCCATCCATTTCCCTGCAAATAACATGATTTTGTTCTTTATGGCTGAGTAAAATTCCATTGTGTACATGTCCCATAGTTTTGTAATCCATTCATCAGTTGATGGACATCTTGGCTGGTTCCATAGTTTGGCAATTATAAATTGTGGAGCTATAAACATAGATATACATGCATCGGTCTGATAGTTTGGTTTCCATTCTTTTGGGTAGATATCCAGAAGTGGTATTTCTGGATATGATAGGTTCCTTCCCATTCATCTGAGGATTCTCCATATTGTTTTCCAAAGTGGTTGCACTAATTTGCAATCCTGCCCAGGGTTTAAGCCAAGTGCATTCTATTTTTCTCGTAAAGGTTGAAAATATCAAGTTAATAATAATATGACAATCAAAAAGCCTGGTGTGGTGGCACACGCTTGTAATCCCAGCATTCAGGAGGCTGAGACTGGAGGATCCTGGTTCGCGGCCAGCCTCAGCTACCTAGTGAGGCACTCCACAACTTAGTGAGACTCGGTTTCAAAATAAAGAATAAAAAAAAAAAAAAAAGGGCTGGGGGTGTAGCTTGGAGGTAGAATGCCCCTGAGTTCAATCCCCAGTACTGCAAATAATAATAATAATAATAATAATAATAATAATAATAATAATAATACAATCAATTTTGCTTATCGAAGCTCAACAGGTACAATCTTTTTAAAAATTTTGTGAATATGATCATCCACTGGTATCCAGGGAAGTCAAGACAAGGACTTAGATAAAGTGGAGAGATTCTGGCAATACTGAGTAATGATTAAATGCGCACATCATAAGTGGAACAAGAACAACTCTATGAAATTTTAACAATGTTATTTTCTTTTACTCTAAGATGATAATAAAAAGGGAAGAATTTCCAACAGATAAGCAAACAGATTGATAATATTTGAAGGTAACAAAAATTAACTGGAATGTCCTAATAAACAATGTAGCTGCAATAACTTAACAGAAAAGCCAAGGAACACCAAGAACCCAATTCCCACTAGAGATGTCCAGACATAGTTGGGCTTCCAAGTGTCATGCTAAGACCCAAGAAATGGATAAACTTTATTTATTAAGCTATAGTATACAAATACCAATATTAGTTGGAAAAGTGAGTCTTATCCCTTGCACTGAAGATGTACTCTTTTATAAAATGTATTGTAGTTGATATTTCTCACTAATGTACATTCTATCTTATTTTATAGCACAGTTTTCTCAAATTATTTGACTGCAAAACGGTTTTGTAGGTTTTCTTAGTTTGCTTCTTCCCCCCAAATTACCACCTTAAGCAAGTTATTATCTGGAAAATATGTGGGAATTTTTTATAACCATTGATGTTTTCATCTAATGGTTGTTTTGAGAATATATTAGTGGAAAACATGCTTTTCTCATCAGTGAGTATACTGTGCCTAACATAGTGCTGTATACAATAGGTAATAGCTGTTGAAAAACATGAACCTGTGAATTCTGCTCTTTAATTGAAGAACTGATGGATGTAGTATTTTGAGATATGAAAATTTAATGTCTAGAAAGATTAAAATTTTCCAACCATGCAAGAATTCAAACTAGAATATGAAGTATATAGTTAAACTTAAAGGGCTTAAAATTTACAAGACATGTTAGGAATAGTATTGCTTAATGACAACGTTTAGTTAAAGGCATACAATAAACTACTACTTTTACTTTAGTCTTTTATTTAAATTTAAGAAGGTTGATTATGAATAGGGTGTAAATTTATAGATAAATGGTGTCAATTTTAGAGATTTATATTTCATTTTAATTTAAAGAGACTGAGTGTGAAGCAAATAAAAAAGAAAGTACTCAGCATCCAGAATTGTGATGTTTCCACAGTCCAATATAACTAAAATTTAAAGGACTGAAAATATCAAATCATTCGTGTGTGTATGTGTGTTACTGAGGATTGAACTCAGAGAAGTTCTACTACTGAGCTATGCCCCAAGCCCTTTTTATTTTTTATTTTGAAACAGGGTCTCACTAAGTTGCTGATGGTCTTGCTAAATTGCTGAGTCTGGCCTTGAACTTGCAATTCTCCTGTCTGAGCCCCCAGGTACTAGAATTACAGGTGTGTGCCACCAGGCCTGGTTTGACTACAACTGTTAAGACTGTAAGCACCTGACTGTAAGAACCTGAAGTGCTCATACATTAGTGGTAAAAGAAAAAATAGTCCAAACACTTTGAAAAACTATGTCAGTATCTAAAAAAATAAGCATAACGTATATTTCAAATATTCCACTTTAGGACATATATCCAATGAAAACGAGTGCATATGTCCACAAAACAATGTCCACAATTTATAATAATAAAAAACTGAAATAACCAAAATATCCACAAAAGAATAAAATAAATACATTTTTGTTTATTATTTATACAAGGAATTTTAAGGAACAAATAAAGCCTCAACCTAATGCTTCCAACTCATTTAATTTAGGGTAAAATCTGGATGTACAGGAAGTGTTAAAGACATTCATCCACACATATGTATACATGTAACTTTAGTAAATTATTAACTGCCATGTAATCATAAAAATTATATTTCATAATAAAATATTAGAACACTTGGAATTTTTAAAAAATGAACTGTTGCTCTATGTAATGAAATAGAGAAATTCATACACAATGTCATGGCGTAACTGCTAACAGACTAGCCCTCTCTGCATAAACAGCACTGCTATAGCTTAGATTTTAAATGTCCCCTCTGTGTTGAAGACTTGATCCCCAGAGCAGTAGTACTAGGAGACTGTGGGAGCTTTAAGAGGTGGGGCCTAATGTGAGGCCTTCAGGTCATCAGGACATCCCTTGAATGGGATATTGGGAACCTAAACAAGAGTAAGAACTCTTTTTGCTTTCCTGCCATGAGGTGAGCAGTTGTGCTCTGCCACATTCATCCTGCCGTCACGTGCTGCCCTGCCACAGGTCCAAAAGCCAAGGAGCCGACTGACCATGAACTGAAACCTGTAACACTGTGAGCCAAAATAAGCCCTCTCTCCCTGTGTTCTCTGTTTTTTGTTTGTTTCATTGAGGGGTGTGTGTGTGTGTGTGTGTGTGTGTGTGTGTTATTTTGGTACTGGGGATCAAACCCAGGGGCAGTTCACCTCAGAGGTACACCCCCAGCTCTTTTTATTTTTATTTTGAAACAGGGACTCACTAAGTTGCTGAAGCTAGCCTGGAACCTGTTGTCTTCCTGTCTCAGCCTCCCAAGCACTGGGACTATAGGTGCAATACCAACACACCCAGTTAAAATCTTTTCTCTTTATTAGCTGATTTTCTCTGGTATCTGTTATAGTGATGACAAACACAATTGTAAATCTCATAATATCTAATGTAACAGTTTTAGATGTTGGACAGCAGGCAGCAAAAGGTTCATGAGAAAAAAAGGAGTTGAGTCCACAGTTCATTCCCATGACTAGTCATTTTCTGTGTATTCAGTGCCTAAACGAATAGTCCATGGTGGACTCGCTGAGTTTAGAAGACAGTAACTGGAATTTGGGATTGATGAGAAGGTTGCAATTTGCTGGGCAGGGCACTGGAGAGAAAAGATCTACAAGAGAGAACTAGGGGATCTAATTAAGGTGTCATTTATATGATTTATTACCTAAACTGAAACATTGGGGAGTGAAGGGACATGCCATCAATAATTATGCCAAGATTATACATATAAATTAGGCCTGTCCTTAACAAACAGATATAATCAACCCACTACCATTCTCCTTCTTGTTTCCATGAGGGTTTTCTGTAGAAGATGGGTCTAAGCAGTTTCTTAGAACACACATATTGCCTCTGCTGGAAGATTCTTTCCTGCCAGCCCAAGAGCGCCCACAGTGGTGCCTCCCACTGCTCTGTCTTCAGGGTGCATCTAGCTCACATATATGTGTTGTGATGTTTTTTCAAAGCCCCAGAGGGGCTACCGAGTCTGCTAGAACAAGTATCTAGCATGAGTCACATACTTTACCAAATCAGCTCCTATGAACCCTTTTGGGGAGTAGTAAAAGTTGCACAATTCTGTGAATATAGTAAACACCATAAATTGTACACTTTAAAAGGTAAAATTCATGCTATATGAATTCCATATCAATAACTGTTTTTAATATTGTACTGAGCATAAAACACTAGCCCAAATTTTTTACCAGATAATTTTAGTTTGAGGGTCTTAGGTAATCTCTACCTGGGCCAAGCTTCTGTAAATTTGGATCTCAGAAAGTGAGGATAGGGAATCAGAATTTCTTTCCCCATGGGGCCAACTCTGAACTCTGTATGCAAATTGGTTCAGCTATTGTTTCTGTGTACCAAGGGGTATGAAACAGTAGTTTTCAAACCTTAGTATTTATTTATCAGAAACATCTGTAAGACTTCTTAAAAGATAATTTGCTGCACCATACCACCAGAGTTTCTGATCTGGGTGGGGTCTCAGAACTTGCAATATGATCAAGTTCTGAAATAATGCTGATATCACTGGTCCAGAGACTACACTTTCAAAACCACAATGCTAAGTCTTCAGGTATGAAAAAACAAGCAAGCAAATTGAAAGGTCACTTGCAGTTTTCCACCAGGTGTCTATTTGCCTTGTATTTGCAAAACAAAGGGCCACTCAAGTGACCCTTCTCAGTACAAAAATAAAAATAAAAATCAGCATCTCTAAGTTATGATTTTCAAATTGAATTGGAAAAGAAAGGAAAACATATTTCAGGTGGAGAATAAATTCAACCCTGTGGTGACAATGAGACACGTGAGAAAGGACAAAGTCGGAGGTTTGTGAGATAGGCCTTAGGAGGAAATTAGTTAATGTAGTTTTTGAGTGTGAGTTCTTTTGAACAGTGCTTCAATGGATGAAAACTGAGAACAAAAAAAACAGTGCTTGCAGGCAGCTCTGCAGGTAGTGGCAGGAAGAAGAGTTAAGAAACAAGGCAGGGAAGTGGAAAATTCAGAAATGAAAGGAAGGCAGGAAGGTGCTGTGAAAGCAGGCAAAGCCATGTTAACCAGGTAGCCAACAGCATTAAAGGCAGGAGAAAAATAGGGTCCAAAAAGGAAATCTTGGATTTTTAGAAGATAGAACAAGCTAATGCATGAACTGGCAGCATTCTTGATGATGACACAAGGCAGAGTTTTAGAAATTATTTGCCTATCCTCCTCAGAAATATATGTTACAACTCAACAAAAATGCTGTACAAATTAAACATTAAAAAGGAAAGTTTTTTTAAAGAAATACACTTGTCTATTTTTTACTTCTTTTGGTCAAGTAATGGGTCACAATATGGAATGTTAAGAGTTGCCATGGGAAAAACAGCATGGTATTAGCACAAAAACAGACACACAGACCAATGGAACAGAATAGAAAATACAGAAACAAATCCACACACTTATAGCCAATTGATTTTTTACAAAGGTGATAAACACATGTGTTGGAGAAAAGATAGCCTTTTCAACAAATGGTGTTAGGAAAACTGGTTATTCGGTTGTAGGAAAATGAAACTAAATCCTTACCTCTCACCCTGCATAGGGGTCAACTCAAGGTGGAACAAAGACCTGGAAATTATACCAGAGACTTAGAAACTACTAGAGGAGGGCATAGGTCCAACACTTCAATGTATAGGCACAGGTAGAAACTTCCTCAACAAGAACCCCATAACTAAGGAAATTGAAATAAGAATTAAAACAGGATAGTATTAAACTAAAAAGTTTCTGCCCATCAAAGGAAAGCATCAAGAGTCTAAAGAGAAAGCTTACAGAATGGGAGAAGATCTTTGCCAGTTATCCCTCTGATAGAGAACTAATATCTAGAATATACAAAGAACTTAAAATACTTTACACTAAAAAAACAAATAATCCAATCAAGAAATGGACAACTTAACTAAATACACTTCACAAAGGAAAAGATGCAAATGGCCAATAAATACATGAAAAAAGTTCAACATCATTAGCAATCAGGAAGATACAAATCAAAACTATGCTGAGATTCCATCTAACCCCAATTAGAATGGCAATCATCAAGAAGTCAAAAAGCAATAAATGCTGGTGAAGATGTGGGAAAATTGGAACTCTTCTACACTGTTAGTGGGATTGCAAATTAGTTTAGCCACTATGGAGGTTAGTGTGGAGATTCCTCAGAAAACTGTAAATGGATCCACCATATGATCAAGCTATACCACTCCTGGGTATCTTCCCAAAGGGACTGAAATCAGAGAACTACAGTAATATATGCATATCCATGTTCATAGCAGCAAAATTCACAATAGCCAAATTATGGAACCACCTAGGTATCCATCAACAAATGAATGGATTGCAAAATTATGGGATATCCATGCAATGGAATTCTACTCAGCAAAAAAGAATAACAAAATTATGTTTTTTGAAGGAAAACTGAAGGACCTGGAGAATATTATGTTAAGTGAGATTATCCAGTCACAGAAAGCAAAGGGTTATATGTTTCCTCTAATATTCAAAAGCTAGAGTGTAATTGAGATAACAGAGGGACTCCAGATAATGAAGGAGAAACTTCAGTGGAGCCAGAGCGGTGGTCTAGGGGAAGGGTAGGGGGAAAAGTGAGGCTCAATGAAGGAATTACTACCATTGGTTCTATGTACATATGTGAGGATACCAATGTCAACCTCAGTATCCTGTATGCTGAAGAGGAGATGGGAAGAAGCTGGGTGAAAGCCCACCAAGTGCTGTGGGCATGTATGTCACTATCAACATGATTTACACTATAATGTGAGACTACAATACAACAATAAAAGTATACTTTAAAAAAAGAGTTGCAGTGGGGCAGGATCCAGAGGAAAGCACACCAGTTGCTGGGTTCATGTTATGTTGTTGTCACTCTGAACCTCATTATGATGTATATTACAATGCAGTAATAAAAGCATATTAAAAAAAAAAAAACACTGGTCTAGGTTAACCTACCCATTTCACTAAACAGAACAGTGCTGAAAGTAATAGCAAAATTCAAAGCTCACAATAAGGATATCTGATTCCTAGTCTAGTGTAAAGCAAACTAAAGGATTGTGGGGAAGACATTTGCCTGGACCTTGAACTTAAAACACACTTCAAGTGTCAGTGCTTTACACATTTTAGCCTTTTAATATTGACCATTAATTGTGAATTTGTACATGAATATTTGGTTGTTTTGTTGTTTGGGTTGGTTTGTCGTGCTGAGGATTAAACCCAGGGCCTTGTATGTGCTAGGAAAGTACTATGCCATCCAACCGTATCCTCAGCCTAAACATTTAGATTTGTTTTGTCTACTAAAAAATAAGTCTATTCAAAATATGCAAATACGACTGGGTATCATAGTGCACAACTGTAATCCCAGTATTTAGAAGACTGAAACAGGAGGATTGCAGGTGTGAAGCCAACCTCAACAACTTAGTAAGGATCTCAGCAACTTAGTGAGATCCTGTTTCTAAATAAAAAATAAAACTGAGCTGAGAGTGTAGCTCAGAGGTAAAATGCCCTTGTGTTCAACCCCCAGCATGACAAAAGAAAGAAAGAAAGAAAGAAAGAAAGAAAGAAAGAAAGAAAGAAAGAAAGAAAGAAAGAAAGAAAAGAGAGAGAGGAAGGAAGGAAGGAAGGAAGGAAGGATGGAAGGAAGGAAGGAAGGAAGGAAGGAAGGAAGGAAGGAAGGAAAGAAGGAAGGAAGGAAGGAAGGAAGGAAGGAAGGAAAGAAGGAAGAAAGAAAGAAAGGAAATGAAAATATGGTTTATAAGTACACTATTTTGATTCCAGGTGTCATTGATTTTGTTGTTCTGCTCAGTGTGTTTTCTAAATTTTGACCCTGGACTTCCTAGCAGGTGGGTTTCACTAACACCTAGAAGTACTGGTCTTTTACTCTTTCTACTACATTGCTCTTGTCTTCGGGTGCCTGACAAGAAGACTGATGGGTTAGAAATCCTGGAGTCCAAGAAAACTAGTTTAAAAATAATTTGTACAATGTTTAGCTGTGAAATATTGGGCAGATACTCTTACCTCTGTGTCTCTGTGCTCCTCATGTCTAACATCTAAGTATACTGCTGACTTTATGCTGTATCTAAAGGAAATGCTGTAAATTCTATGTACATGTGAATTTATTTCTTGCCCTACCAAGATAAGAGAGCTCAGTGTCTGGCATAAAGTGGCACTCAATAAATACCACTGCCTACACCAATTTCCACATCCCTTCCTGCTGGTCTTATCCCATGGCATCACTCCTGCTCTAAATCCTGTCTTCCTCTGTATGCCTCTGTTCTCTCTCCTGTGCCAAAATCTAACACAAGTGATTTGAATGTTCAGTGAAGAGGGAAAGAACCAGGGTGTCTCCATATAGCATATCCCTTTATGAGACATGACATGGAAAAGATAGTCAACAGAAGATCAAGGCCAACTGAAAGAATCATTCAGCATAGGAATTATGAGAATTTCTCTTTGAAAGGACTTGGTTCCAACCCCCCTTTAGATATATCTGGCTCTTCACAATACTTCATATCTTACGTCTGTCTTTTTATCTAATTCTTCCTACCCAACCATAAACCTTTTGAAGACGGGGCCTGTGTTTTCTCTGTCTTAGAAGCCTCCCATGGCACCCATCCTGACTGTCATCATACAAAAAGCTACTAATTGTATATGTGAATAAGTAAGATTGAGCTTTGTTCAGATTTGGGTTTATGAATGTTATGTAATATTTTTCCTTCTGGAACCCAGACTATTATTAGGAAGAAAGCAAGGAGTAACCCACCCTGACTGAAGAATGAATAACTGGACCTGAGATCTATAAAAGCATTCAAGGAAATACTACCCATGGGGTCTTTTCTATAGAGATTTGGCAAAACAGGCTAAAAATAAAACCAGTGCTAGAGTCTCTCTGTCCCAACAGCTTCAAGTCTGTGCTTTGATTGGAGACAGATGGATTTTCTTTGAATGCAATACTCCTGACAGCTAAAAAAATAAATAAATAAAACAAATATCCTTTCTGGTACTTTAGAATACTCACAGCCCATGACTCAGGAAATGGCATGGAGAAATATCATCCCCTGTTCAAAGAGTTTCCAAAATAAAATCAATGATGCTTTTTAGTGTGATTCATGTAAATATTTTTAAAGGAAACAATCTAATCTTTCCTGTTCATCCCTTTGGACTATAATAAATCAGATATAAAAAAGACTCTCAGTCCCTAAAAATAAATTGATAACATTGTTTGATCTACATAGAATCTGTTGATAGTTCAGAAAACACTCATAGGTGGGCCTCATCTGATTTCTTCCTTATAATCAATTGGAGACACACAAGTGTTTTATTTCCGTTTTGTAAATGAGGAAACAGTGGTTTTTCCAAAGTTATCACCACAAGGTTAATGCTTCCACATCCTGAGCTGTTCTGCTCTCTAAATCACGTAGATTCACTACAGATCTCTGGGACCATATTGTTCTGAGTTCCTTTTATTCTATCTTAGTGTCTGAGGAAAATATTGCTAATGAAGTACTTTCCTCTAACAGGGTTACCATGTGATGGCAATTTCCACCTTGAATCAGAACAGTAGAAAAAATAACAAAGGAAGAATCACAAAGAGCATCTGCTGATGATAGCAAAGACGATAGAGGGGTGAGAGTGGAAAATTCTGGGAACCAGCCGGAAGCTTCCCTTAAAAGCTACACAGCACTTTATGCATAGATATCTTAACAATTTTTCATCAGCCATCAGGAGATGACAATGATCTAGAATGTAGAACTGCAGTAAGCACTTTTGGGTGAACTAATGGTAGAAAATGACCTGAGAGTTTGCATGTGCTGCCACAATTTATATACAATCTAGAAATTTTTGGTACAGCATTAAAGAAGAATGGCTTAGCTAGATCATGTGTATCAGCAATGACCTTCCAGTACCCTCAGACCTTCACAATAGCAGCAGATTCCTTCAATAATGGCCAGGACTGATCATGTCATTCTCTCCTCACACAGCTGCTTTCAAAGGCTCTTCTACTGCTGCAATAAGTGTCAATGTAGCTATATTGCTTTGCTTTAATTAAGTTCTTTCAATTATAATCTAAATCCTACATGCTGCATGCCAATTTCCCTATCAGCTTTAATCTGACATTTCAGAAAACAGAATTTCAAATATCAAATATGCATTTCATATTCCTCTCCTTTAAAAAAAACATTCAAGCTGTGCCAATATTGGGTTTCCAGACTCATTTATTTGATCAAGAATTTAGTGACAAGTTAGTATAAAAAAAAAATCTCTAAAATTATTTGGGGAAGAATTGGAGAAATTCTAATTATGAATTATGTTAGATAACATTAGGAAACAGTTATTGTGTTAGGTGTGATTATGATACTGTGGTTTGTTGAAAAAATTGTTTCTAAGAAATACTTAGAGAACTGAGGGAGGAGCTCAAGATGGCATCTGAGTGAAACCTCTTCTCAGGCCCTGTGAGCTCAAATCAAATCTGCCACAAAAGCAGCTTCTCAACAGAAGAAAAAAAGCGAACAGAACAATGAAATTTGAACTACAACTAAAGAGACCCCAGAAAGCCCCCCAACTGGGCGGCGGTGGCAGCGGCTTTTACGCCTTTAAGCTGGCCGCCCAGCTGCATACCCAGTGACCAGGCATGGAGTAAGTGATTCCAGAACTCCACATCCTAACCAGGCGGCGGATCCCCGCACCTTCCACAGTGACTGGAACCCACGATGCGACCAGTGTAAGCCCCCGCGGGACCACCCCAGCTCACCTCTCATGCCAGAGCCGGAGCAGCAAACAACTGCAGAGCTTGAATCAAAACTGCTGCAAACACAGCTTCCTGATGGAAGGAAAGAAAAAGCAAACAGCAAAAAAAAGTGAATAAACTAACAAAAACAGCTGAACAGAACCCAGGGAGAACAAAGGATCTGGTGTGCACACGTGCGCATACATGAGGCAGTGGCATACACTGCAAACTGGCAGCCGCCATCTTGCCAGCCGCCATCTTGCCAGTCGCCAGGAGCAGCATCTATCAGCACCAAGACCTCCAATGACCTCCTGTGCACCCAATAACCAGAAGTGGAGTAAGCAACTATGGAATTCCACACCCTAATGAGGCAGCATATCCCTGCAGGATCAAGAGTGATCAAGAACACCTGGGACACCCCAGATCACTTCTCCTACTGGAACCAGAGCAGCAGGGATCTATAAGTTAAATTGAACCCCCATGATGCGGGGGCCACTATACAAAGCACAGACTCAGTCATCCACCCTTCAAGTGATTGGATAGAGCAGAAGTGCTGGAGGGTCCCAGTGCACACAAGGCATAAGGAACTTCCAGGCACCCTGGAATATGACTGCACTCCCACCACCAGCAAAAGCAGAGAGAAAGATGCAGATAGGCCCTTTGGAAAGCACAGAGACACAAGCTTGCAGCAGAAGAGGCATCAGCAGAACCCCCTGCCTGCACTGATAGAGCAAATAAGAATGCCAGAATCACACTCAAAAAATTAAGCTCTGTACTTACAAACTAGCAGGGTTTTTGTTTTTGTTTCTTGTTGCCATTGTTTTTTGGTTTTGGGTTTTTTTTTGGGGGGGGTGTTATGTTTTATTTGTGTTTACTCTGTTTTTGTTTTGTATTGCCTTGTTTGTTTAGATGATTAGTTGCTTTGTTATTCTTTTTTTTTTTTGCTTAGTTTGTTGAATCTCCTCCTTATCCCTTTTACAAGCTTCCTTCCCTTTCTCCCATCTATATTCTTCTCCTCAACACTTTTCTCTTCTCTTTTCTTTTTCCTTTTTTCCCTGTCTCATATCAAAACCATCTCAAACTACCACACTTAAAACTCTACATTGACTACCAGGATCTCCCAATACATCTACCATCTGTAATCTTTGCAATATATCACCTCAACACATGCAACCTCTTATTCCACTGGACCATACACTCTACTTTACCAAATTGTTACATTCATCACTGTAACTTCTCACCCAACCTTTACCACTGAACACAACATGTTCCTGTATATACTAGTGGACACCTCTAAACCCCCGCTGTAGAGATTGGATGAGAAAACTTGCAAGAGCAGCAAAGATGTAAATTTAAGAACAGGGGAACCATGGGAAGGAAAAATAGCAAGAAATAATGAACCACCACAACCCATCAATAACAGATCTCACCAACCCAGAAGGGCAAAGATTACAAGAAGAACAATTCAGATCTTTAATACTAGAAATAATACAGGATTTTAGGAAATAATGTAGGGAGAGTTGGAAAGAAATAAGGGAACAAATAAAAAAAAAGAATCTGATGACCTGAAAAGGAAACAAAAGGAAGTGAAAGATGCAATAACTGAAGTGAAGGCATCAATACAAACTATAAACAGTGGATTAGACCACATGGAAAATAGAATATCACTCCTAGAAGATGACCATTCCAAAAACGAATCCATAGTACATAATTTAGAAAAAAAAATATGACAGTATTAATTGGACATTGAAGAGATCTGGGCCAATTTTAAAAGAGCTAACCTAAGAATAATAGGCATAGAAGAGGGATGAGAAGTTAAAATGTATGGAATAAACAATCTTTTCAAAGAATCAATATCAGAGAATTTTTCAAACATAGAAAGAGAAGTTGACACACAGGTACAGGAAACATATAGAACTCCCTCGAGACAAGACCAAAGAAGAGGTTCATCATGCCACATAATAATCAAGTTGACCAATGTAGAGGCTAAGGAGAGAATTCTAAAGGCAGCAAAAGTAAAAGGCCAAGTGACATTCAGAGGCAAACCAATTAGAATCACTCCAGTCCTCCCAAACCAAGTCATGAAAGCCAGGAGGGACTGGAGTAATGTATTCCAAACTCTGAAAGAAAATAACTTGCAGCCAAGATTCTCCTACGCAGCAAAACTCTCTCTCTCTCAAAATTGACAGGGATATAAAAATCTTCTATGTCAAACAGAAACTGAAAGAATTTATGTCTTCCAAACCAGCACTAGAGAAAATACTCAAAGAGATTAACTACAAAGAAGAACTAACAAGTAAATGTCAGAACCAGAGAAACAATAATTTCCAGGAAGCAAACAACTAAGCAAAGAAGAATAAACACCACCACAAACAAAAGTCAAAACTCAAAATGTTAGGAATTAGAAATTGTCTCTCAATAATCAAACTAAATATAAATGGTCTCAACTCCCCCAAAAAAGGCAAAAGGTGGGAAAATGGATCAAAACCCAGAATCCATCTATATGCTGCCTGCAAGAAACACACCTTACAAGCAAAGACTTCAACAAATTAAAGGTGAAGGGCTAGAGTAAGGTAATCCATGCCAATGGAACTTGAAGACAAGCAGGAGTAGCAACCATGATATCAGATAAATTAGACTTCAAGCCTAAGCTTATCAGAAGAGACAAAGTGGGTCATTTTTTACTAGTAAAAGAAACAATCCAGCAAGAGGAAATAACAATTATCAACATCTATGCCCCAAACATAGGTGCAGCCATTTTCATAAAACAAACTCTGTGTGATATAAAGACACATATAGATTCCAATACACTAATACTGGGAGACTTCAATACTCCTCTCACATCACTAGACTGATCTTCTTTTAAAAAGGTCAGTAGAGACACCTTAGACCTAAACAATACCATAATACAAATGGACCTACTAGGCACACATAGACTCTTTCACCCAACTACAGCTGAATTCACATTTTTCTCAGCTGCACATGGAACCTTCTCCAAAATAGACCACATTCTGGGCCACAAAGAGAGCACTGGCAAATTCAAAAAAATGCAACATAATTCCATGCATCTTTTCAGACCACAATGGAGTGAAACTAGAAATCAACTCTAAGAAGACCCAAAGTAACCATGTAAACACATGGAGACTGAACACCACATTGCTGAACAAGGATCGGGTCATAGAAGAAGTAAGGGGAGAAATTTAAAAAATTCCTAGAAACCAATGAAAACAGAAATACAACATATTAAAACCTCTGGGACACTGTGAAGGCAGTAAGAAGAGGAAAATTTATAGGACTGAGTGCCCAAAGAAGAAGAACAGAACATCACCAAATAAATAACCTAATCACAGCTCAAAGCACTGGAAAAACAAGAACAGTCTAACCCCAAAGCTAGTAGAAGACAGGAAATCATGAAAATCAGAGCAGAAATTAATGAAATAGAGAACAAAAAACAATACAGAAAATCAACAAAACCAAAAGCTGGTTTCTTGAAAAAATAAACAAGATAGATAAACCATTGGCCAACCTAACCAAAAGAAAGAGAGAATCAACCCAAATTACCAAAATAAGAGATGAAAAAGGGGATATTACCACCGACAGTATGGAAATATAGACGATCATCAGAAACTATTTTGAAAAACTATACTCCAACAAAATGGAAAATCTAGAAGAAATTGACAAATTTCTAGAACATATAACTTCCCTAAATTGAGTCAAGAAGATATAGAAAACTTAAACTGACCAATAGCAATCAAGGAGATAGAAACAGCAATAAAGACTCTACCATCAAACAACAGCCTAGGGCCGGATGGCTTTCCAAGTGAATTCTATAAAACATTTATAGAAGAGCTAATCCCTATACTCCTCAAACTATTCAGTGAAATAAAAAGAAATGGGACCCTCCCAAACACGTTCTATGAAGCCAACATCACATTAATACCAAAGACAAATAAAGACAGCTCAAGAAAAGAAAACTATAGACCTATATCATTGATGAACTTAGATGCAAAACTATTAAACAAAATACTAGCAATGCACATTCAAAACCACATCAAGAAAATTACATATCATGACCAAGTTGGGTTCATCCCAGGGATGCAGCCTGGTTCATCATACGGAAAACAATCCATGTAATTCACCACATAAACAGAATCAAAGACAAAAATCACATGATCATCTCAATTGATGCTGAAAAAACATTTGACAAGATCCAACACCCATTCATGCTAAAAGCACTTCAGAGAATCAGAAAAGAAGAAACATACCTCAAAATCATAGAGGCAATATACAAGAGACCTACAACCAACATCATATTAAATGGAGAAAAACTGCAAGAGTTCCCATTAAAAACAGGAACAAGACAAGGATGTTCATTATCACCTCTTCTGTTCAACATAGTGCTTGAGACACTAGCCAGAGCAATAAGGCAAGAGAAGGAAATCAAAGAGGCAAAAGTAGGGAAAGAAGAACTAAAACTGTCCTTTTTTGCGGATGAC
Source organism: Graphiurus murinus (assembly GCA_004027655.1). Taxonomy (NCBI): domain Eukaryota; kingdom Metazoa; phylum Chordata; class Mammalia; order Rodentia; family Gliridae; genus Graphiurus; species Graphiurus murinus. The sequence goes on from PVLC010012844.1 coordinate 31,759, forward strand.
ATGATACTATACTTAGAAGACCCAACAAACTCAACCAAAAAACTTATAGACCTGATCAACAAATTCAGCAAAGTATCTGGATACAAAATCAATCTTGAAAAATCAGAAGCTTTCCTGTATGCCAACCATAAATCCACTGAAAAAGAAATCCAGAAAACAATTCCACTCACAATAACACCCCGAAAAATAAAATACTTAGGGGTAAACCTAACCAAAGAGGTAAAAGACCTCTACAAGGAAAACTATAAAAAGTTGAAAAAAGAAATTGATGAGGACCTTAGAAAATGGAAAGATCTTCCATGCTCTTGGATAGGTAGAATAAATATCATCAAAATGACCATCCTCCCAAAAATGATCTACAGATTCAATGCAATACCCAGGAAATTACCAAGGTCACTCCTCACAGACATAGAAAAATCAGTCCTTAAATTCATTTGGAACAACAAAAAGCCCAGGATAGCCAAAGTAGTCCTTAGCAACAAGAACCATGCAGGATATATTACAATACCTGACTTCAAGTTCTACTACAAAGCCACAGTAATAAAAACAGCATGCTATTGGCACAAAAACAGACACATAGACCAATGGAGCAGAAAAGAAGACTCAGAAACAGACCCACGTGCATACAGTCCATTGATTTTTGACAAAGGAGCCAAAAACATACACTGGAAAAAAGATAGCCTCTTTAACAAATGGTGTTGGCAAAACTGTTTAACCATATGCAGGAAAATGAAAATAATCCCCACTTTCTCACCCTGGACAAGAGTCAACTCAAGGTGGGTCAAAGACCTGGAAGTCAGGCCAGAGACCTTGCAGCTACTTGAAGAGGGCATAGGACCAACACTTCAACACATAGGCACAGGGAAAAACTTTCTCAACAAGACCCCAAAAGCACAAGCAACTCAAAGGAAGATCAATACATGGAACTGCATTAAACTTAAGAGCTTCTGTGCAGCAAAGGAAACTATCAAGAACCTCAACAGGGAGCCCACAGAGTAGGAGAAAATATTTGCCAGCTACTCTTCTCCTAATATCTAGGATATACAGAGAACTCAAGAAAATCACAGCTAAGAAAACAAATAACCCAATTAAAAATGGGCAAAGGATATAAATAGACACTTCACAAAAGAATACAAATGGCCAATAAATGTATGAGGAAATGTTCTACATCATTAGCAATCAGAGAGATGCAAATCAAAACTACCTTGAGATTTCACCTAACTCCAATCAGAATGGCAATCATCAAAAACACGAACAACAACAAATGCTGACGAGGGTGTGGAGAAGTGGGAACCCTAATACATTGTTGGTGGGATTGCAAATAATAGTATGAAATATTCAAGCTTCACTTCTCAGACTTCAACCTTTTTTAGGTTTAATTTCATATTTTTAATTTTTTCCTCTAACATCGGAATAGCTTATAATCATATGCTTCTAATCCAATATTGAAGAAAAATAACAATCCACAGATCTACTTAAAAGATAGCATTGAGAAATTTTAGAAACTAAGAAAATGTGATAGTGAATAATATTATAGTACTTAGTAAGCACATTTACACCAAATCCTCAGAAAGAGCTAGAACATCTGCTAGGCTTTTTCCAACATAAATTCCCGGGCTACCAATTAGAAATGGAAAAATTACTTAAGTCATGCTTGTATCCTGTACTAACTGTTCAGACTCTTAAGTTGTTTTCTCGTGTCCTTGGGAAAAAACTGAAGGATAACAGAAAATGTCAACATTGTCAGAGGAAAAAACTGGGAGAAGCACAGTGCTTCTCTTAGGTCATGTTCACCCCAGATCAACAGCCCTTGAACTGAAAATTGAACACCATAATTACCCCAACATAAAACATCTGTACCAGTAAGATGGCATGGAGTGGAGAATTGTAATTGGAAATCTGATCCAGAACTTTGGGAGTGGTTAAGAATGGCTTTTCTCTGGTCCAGAGTACCAAATTTCTAAAAGCAGAGCTCATTTTGTGCAATGAACATGAAGAAAGACTACTATATAGTTTTAAGGGTTTTCTTTTCTTTTAAATGAAAAAAAGCTTTGCTTAAGGGTTACATATTTTATTGGAGTAAATGATCCTACTCCTTTGGAGTAAAACTTGTGTTTACCAGTTCCCAATTGTATTTAGCTTCTGATTGGAATTTGAAAAAATGAAAACCTAAATAAAATAGGTGAAAGTCTTTTCTCTGACTATTGAGATGAATACACACACACACACACACACACACACACACACACACACACACACACACAAGAATGGCCTTTCTAATAGAGAAAGATATGGCTACCTGAAGAAATAAGAGATGTGCTGGGTGTGTATGTATAAACCACTAACCCTCCTTTACCCTTTGGGTCTCACTATAGCCACTGTGCCCCCAGAGAGCCTCTCTTGACCCCCTGGCATTGCTGAGTTCTCTCATTTATATATCCTCATAGGCTCTTCCTAAACTGATAGGCTCTTGTATTCTTGACTTCATAGTATGAACCTTAAATTCAAGGAGTGTACCTTTATTATTCTTTCTGCCTTAAACATAGTAAGTCCTCACTAAATGTTTATTGGTTCCAAGATTAAATAATAATCACTTTTGTAGTAGACATTGATGATGAATCATTGATAATATAATAATAATACATCCCTCCCCTCTCTCCTTCTCAGTGGGGTCATTTATACATTTCCTCTATCGGAAGTTCATGCATCCTTGCATGAACCTTTAATTTTTTTCTTTAATGATTTATCTTCCAAGTAGAAAGCAATCACATATGCCTTTCCATTTACAGATTCACTTAGGTTTGGCTGGAGAAGCCGATCAATCATGACCCTAATTAGCATGCTGCACTCAGCAGTGGTGAGCACTACTAATGTGTCCTTCATTCATATTAATATCATCATCTTAGTGGGGGTTACAGAACAAATAACATAAAACCTAATAGATTTGTTTATTTATTTATTTTTGTAGTACTGGAGATTAAACTCAGGAGCATTCTACCCCCACGCTACACCCCCAGTCCTATTTTTTATTCTTTATTTTGAAACAAGGTCTCACTAAGTTGTGGAGTACCTCACTAAGTAACTGAGGCTGGCTATGAACCCTGATCCTTGTTCTCAGCCTCTCAAATACTGGGATTACAAGAACGCGCCACCATGCCTGGCTAGATTGTTTTAAATATAGGACACAAGTCAGATAGATGCTTACATTGCAATAAATTGGAAAGTTATTATAGATAAAAAGAATGTCTTATTCACTGGTGTTCTTCCTTAAAACATATATGCAATTTAAAGAGAGAGACAACCTCCAGTACATAAGAAACACCAGATTCTCTTCAATGAATTGATTGGTTTGTTATTTCTCCATGTAATTGCAAACACAGTTATAAAGTATTAATCAGCCTCAGCCTCCATTTGTTAGGCAGGACAGATAGAAACTTCAGACACAAATATTATTAGTCATGATTCAGGTCATTTGGAAAAGTATTTTCTGGAGCTTAGCATGAATCGGTCAGAGTTCAGGACAAATGTGACCGGACAGTAGAAAGTAGAATGATGTCATTGATTAAGTCAGCTGAGACAGGTGGGCTGCACACTGCAATTTAATTTCTATCTGTCTTCACATCTGTCAAATAAAATTAATGACTCATTCCAAACAATAAATGACTGACCTTTGATGCTATAAACAAATTATTTTGCAAGGTCACTGTCTGTGTGAACACAACATACTTTATTAAACTCAGGCTGAGGTAGTCAGTAGGGAAATAACAAATTTGAATCTGACAATCCCCTAAGAAATGACCAAGTTCTTATTATTTTCATTCAACTACCATAATACAGCATAGGTATAAATACAATTATTTACCTTCATAGAACTAATATGTTACCCTGATGATGATACAAATACAGACCTACACAATATAATTATTTCAGGGGAAAATTCATGTGTGTATAACCAAAATAAACAGATAAATAATGGTTTTAATGAGTATCTATTATGTAGGCATGGCGCTAAGTAGTTTACAAGAACTATATCATTTAATCTTCAAAACTATGAGAAACATAATATCATTATGTCTATTTTGAGATGAGAGAATTAAGGTCCATCCAGTGAGATAAATATCTTGACCAAATTCACCCAGCCAGTAGCTAGGATGGAATTCAGAGCCTGATACAAAATCTGAAATATTTATCACAATAATATTTCATTAGTGTCTGTGTACATGGAGAGAGAAAGATGGAGGAAGAGAGACAAAGGGACAGACAGAGATTGTGCCTTATGGAAAGCAAGTTTTCCTTTCTTCTAGCTAATGGTTTATTGAAGAAAGCAGATTTTGACAAAGGCAAGGCTCTCAGGTTATATTTTGCTGAAGAGATCAGTGATTGAACAAAGCTGAATGATTGTACAGCCCTTCAGTTGACCAGAACCTTCAAAGTCATTTTTTACTCCTGTGTCAAACTGCATTATAACATACTAGGTTGTATTAGGTAATCTTTATTACCTTACTTGTTGATGTGATGGATTCCACATGAAATACTGCCTGAAAAGGTCACAAAAAATAGACTAGTATAAGAACTTTGAAGAAATAAGTTAGAGAAAGTATAAAGGTATAGGCAAAGCTGATTGTATAGGAAGCACTGACTGACTTTCTCTATATAAAGGTAAATACAATTTTTGTAACAACTTCTATAAGGAAACTCTCTAATATTTTTAAATCACTCTGTAGTAGGAAACTTTCTCATTAACCCAGCCTAGTTAATTACCAGAGCAATGCTATTGAGGAGAAAGCTTACTTCGTTTCAGAGTTAGCAATATGTATCTTCATTCTTCTCCTGGATTAGCCTGAGTTTCCTGGGAGGTAGGTTAATATTGAATAACCAAGAGAATAAACGCAGGACTCAGATTAAATAGATTTCAGTCCTGATGGCACATGGTTTTTCAGGTGTGTGATCTTCTAGGTATTGTTTAAATTCTCTGAGCTCCAATGTTTTCTTTTTTATTTTATTTTTTATTGTTGCGTTATAATCATTTATCTTTGTGAGGTACAAGCTGGTAGAGGCATACATGCACACAGGTCTCATTTAACCCTTCCCCAATTCTCACCCCATTCCCTCCCCCCTTCCTCCTTCTCATGTTCAGTTTAGTGATTGACTTTGATGTTTGTGAATATACATCATGTGCATTAGGGCCACCTGAAATAATACTCAAAACTGTACAGCTAATAAGTAAAGGAAATTATATAAAACAAGAAAAGCACTTACCACAGTATCATGTACATGGTAAATATCAGTCATTATGGTTGTGGTTAAGTATGATAGTGTTTTCCAGATCCAGGTATAATGTTGATACACTCTCCACCCTGCCTCTCTCACTGCCTGTTCCTACAAATCTTGGACATATGCATAGAGAAGCTATTCAGTGACTTGGGAAAATTCAGTAATAATATCTGTGTGTGGAGGAAGACCTGAATTAGAAGTATTTTGAATGGGTGCTAAGTTTGCCATTTTTCTTCCCTCTAATATTCCCCAACCTGGTATCAAAAAGAACCTCAGATCTACAAATGGGCATCAGGACAAGCAAAGGAAGCTCAAGAGAAGACTTCCATTCCAGCCTGAGGATTAGAAATGGGGTCTTGCTCAGAGAAAGAAGTAGAAATCTTTCAATTGTTTTATTTTCATCTCTTGTGTCAAGCCGTGATGATCCACAGGTGCTTAAAATTCTGTGGAATGGAAAGCATCCCCTCAACTAAGAGGAACTGTGAACCTACTGCTTTTTGCACCTCTCTGTTCTCCCACTGCTTGGCTCCAGACATGAGCACATTCATAGGAAATGAGTGTCAGTGCCGGCTAAACAAAATCGCATTATTTCCAGCTAGAGGATGCCGGAATCAGAAAGTACTGGTGAGATTGAAAAAAAGTGAGAAGTCTGGACAAGTGCCCTCTAAGTTGGTTTGTCAGCTGTTGAGTTCACCGCTAGGCTTTGCAAACATGGTTTGACCCTAAACTGTATATGCCATAGGCTTTGAAAACTAAACTATGATGAAGGTCACTGCCCAGGTCTCATTGGCCATGGAGTGACATGTAAATGAGAAAGATTGCAATGGTACTGTGAAGGCTTAAAAGGGGGGAAAAAAAAAGACAAGTGGGGCATGGTGGTGCACAGCACTTGGGAGGTTGAGATAGGAAGATCGCAGGTTCATGGCCAGCCTCAGCAAGTTAGTGAGGTCCTCCATTATGAACTGAGACCCTGTTTCAAAATTTAAAAGAAAAAATAGGGCTGGAAGTATAGCTGAGAGGTAGAATGTCCCTGGGTTCAATCTCCAGTACCAACAAAACAAAAACTTGGCATTGTAACCACAACCAACAGAAGGCTGGTTGGACCTTATAGCCTGAAAGCCTTTGAATGTTTTGCCTGCTAAAACAAAAATATCAACACTTTCCCTAGAATTTTGAAATGTCCAGCAACAGTTCCAAATCCTTAGGATAAAAAAAAAAAGCAGGAAAAGTCTCAATTTGCATGGAAAAAGACAACCAACATATGCTGTGTTAGTCAGCTTCTCATCTCCGTGACCAAAATACCTGACGAGAACAAGTTGGAGGAGGAAAGGTTTATTTTGGCTTACAGTTTCACAGGTTCAGTCCATGGTCAGCAAGCCTAAAGGCAGAAAATATCTCGGAGGCAAGATTTGGTGGAAGAAAGCTGCTCAGCCCACAGTGGCTAGAGAGAGAAAGATATAGGAATAGATTTAGTCCTTAAGGCGTGCTCCCAAGTAACCCACCTCTTCCAGTCATGTCCCACCTCTGAACCTTGCTACACTGGGAACCAGGCTTCAACAGGTGAGGTTTAGGGGGGAATATTACAAATCCAAACCATAAGATATGTCTGCATTAAGCTTACAGAGATTCAGAAATTACTTGACAAAGACTTTAATATAGCAATTTTAAATGTAGCAAAAAGACAAAATTCCTGAAATAAATGGAAAGCTAGGAAGACACTAAAAAATAGAAGAAATAAAGAAGAAAGTGGAAATTTTAGGTTGGAACAGTAAGAAAAAAATAAAATATCATTGGATGCACTTAGTAGCAGAATGGAACTGACAGTGAAAAGAATAAATAAACCTGAAGAGATCAACAGAAACTATGACATCTTTTTAACATAAAGAATATGTTTTATTTGAGTGGAAGGAATTGTTTGTTTTTGTTAAATGAAAAAAAATATAAACCTGTGGAGAAATACAAACAGGTCTGATATTTGTGTTATAATATCTCAGAAAAAGAGAAGGGAAAGTGTGATGTAGAAAATATATTAGAAGAAATCATACCTGAAAGCATCCCCAATTTGATGAAATCTTAACCTAGAGATTTAAGGAGTTTTGTAAACCTGAAAAGGATTAATGCAAAAAAAAATCATGCCCAAGACACATCATAATAAAACTGATGAAAGTCAAAGATAAAGAAATAATATAGAAAGCAAGCAGAGAAATGATCACATTACTTCCAGTGGAAATAAGTTAAAGTAAACAATTTCTCATAAGAAAAAAATGGAAGTTAAAAGAAAATAGAGCAACATTATTAAAGGAAATTTTTTAGGAAATGATACCAGAAGGAAGATTTGAATATTGGGAATGAAAGGACTATGATTTATATTGGTGCATATATAATAAATAATATTTCTTCTTGATGTCTTTGATATAAGTTTGATGGTTGAAATTAAAAATTACATTTTCTGATGAGGTTTTTTAGAATGCAGATATAATTTTGAACATGTGTATATAATATAATTGAACACAGTTTTAAAACAATTATATCATAAATGGGAAGATTAAAAAATCTGTATGTGATATAATTTCTATATAGATTTGGGGTGATAAAAATTTCAATTCTTAATGAATTGTATAAAATTATGTATTTTAAGACCTAGAGCAATCAATTAAAAATCTATTTAAAAATATAGTAATATGCAATAGATAAAATTCTAAAAATGTTCATACAACCCAAAAGAAGGCAAAAAAGAGGAGACAGAGAAACAAAGAACAAAAGGAACTGTCAGAAATAAAATGATAAGACAGTAGCCCTTCTTCCAAACATATCAATAATTATATTAAGAACTTCCAGGAAGATGGCAACTGAGAGAAGCACCACATCTCATTCGTGCTGGTACTCAAAACCGAATTGCCATGAAGACAGCACCTTGATGAGGAAAAAAGCAGCAAAAAGTTGAACAAAGTAATGAAAAAATGAAAGGCAACAGAAACAAAGACAGAAGACAGAACAGAGGACAGCAAAATACCCCATGCACCTCTTCAGGGGAACTGCTAAAGCCACGGTGTTTGCAGTGGCACCATCTTGCCTAACTGCACTGGGACTGTAGCCTCCAGAGACCCCCAGCAAAGAAGACAACAACTAATGTAGAAAGGCAGCAAAAAAATCAACAAAAAACCCACAAAAGTTAAAAAGCTTCAGAACCAGAACTAGAAATAAGAGCAAGAACTGTATAAGCTCTCCACACCTCCCATCTGTGGAATGGAGCTTGGCGGCACTGGCACCATCAGAGCTGGCGGCTACTGACTCTGCAGCTTCCAGAGACCTCCAAGAAGAAACTGTGGATTGTTGTGAAGCCAATGACTAAAGACCATCAGTAAAAGTGGTCAGAATTTCACTCCACCCACAACAGGGACCCAACTGGATCTGGACACCACAGCTGCAGCTGAACCCATCTCTTCCAGCAACTATCTGGAAAAACAAACAGCACCCATCAGGACTGTAAGTTAATCAGTCGTTCCAGCAGTAAACAGTTGTGCCCGGATACAGGGACTTGTGTGCCAAGGAAATAGACTTGCAGAGACCTGAGACTCTGTAAACCACCTCTGCAGAAATGGGGGTGGCATCAGCTATTGGACACAGCAGAAATATGGTTTAGTAGATAGTCCTTAGAAGCAGATGGGAGGGAACTGCAATGAGCAGTTTGAGGAGCCCTTGTAGAGTCCCTAGGGATTGCTGTGGGACATCTTTCCCTGGTTTCTGGGGGAAATAGCTCAGCCTATTGAGTTGCAGGCTCTGAAAGTGAACTTGTACCTGGCCATGTTTGGGTGCTACAAGCACCAGCACAAGCATCAGAAGCAAGAAAGGGCCCCCAGGAGTATGGCTGCCCAGGACAGGGGTGGTGTCCCTGGGACCAAGGAACAAAACCACCCAAGCCAGACTGCACCAATAGGCTAGGGGCCCTGCAGGGTATCACTTGATCCCAGTCACAAGCTGGGAATTCAATACTCTCTCCACCAGCAGAGTTTTACCTGGCATGCATGTATGCTAGTGACTGAAAGTACTTCATGTGACCCTAACAAGCATATGTGGAGTGGTGTCCCAGGGGCTATCAAAGCTTAGCAAGCTAGGCCATAAATTTGGGACACAGCAATCACTGTCTTTGCTAAGCCTAAGCCCACAGGTCACAGAGGCCAGAAGTTTGTGAATGTACATCATGTGCATTAGGGTGTTTTCCTCTCCCCTCACAGTTAAGTCATCTTCTTTACTCATCTAAAGTTTCTCCCCTTCATCTAGAGTCCCTCATATGACCCACTTTCTCCCTAGTTTCCTCATATCAAGGAAAGAATCTGATTTTTTTACTTTTTGTGATGTGACTGACTAATCGCACTTAACATAACATTTTCCAGTTCCATCCATTTCCTTGCAAATGACATGATTTTGTTCTTCTTTATGGCTGAGTAAAATTCCGTTGTGTACATATTCTATAGTTTTGCAATCCATTCATCTCTTGATGGACATCTTAGCAGGTTCCATAGTTTGGCAATTATAAATTGTGCAGCTATAAACATACATACACATGCAGTAGTCTGGTAGTTTAGTTTCCAATCTTTTGGGTAGATATCCAGAAGTAGTATTGCTGGATCATATGGTAGGTTCATTTCCATTTATCTGAGGATCCTACATACTGTTTTCCAAAGTGGTTGCACTAATCTATACTCCCACCCAAAATGTATTAGGGTTACCACTTCTTCACAACCTTGCCAGCATTTGTTGTTGTTTGTATTTTTGATGATTGCCATTCTAATTGGTGTTAGGTGAAATCTCAGGCTAGTTTTGATTTACATCTCTCTAATTGCTAATGATACTGAACATTTCCTCATACATTTATTAGCCATTTGCATTCCTTCTTTTGTGATCAAACAGAATATAGAACACAAAATAACAGGAAAGAAAAATCATATTTCAATAATAACATTGAATGTCAAAGGTCTTAATTTCCCAATAAAAAGACATAGACTGGCGACATGAATTGAAAAACATAATCCAACTATATGCTTCTTGCAAGAAATTCACCTTACAGCCAAAGATATAAATATATTGAAAGTGAAAGGATGAAAAAATATATACCTTGCAAATGGAAACTGAAAACAGGCAGGGGTAGCAACACTCATATCTGACAAAACAGACTTTAAGCTAAAACACATCAGAAGAGACAAAGCAGGGCATTTTCTATTAATAAAAGGAACAATCCAGCAAGAAGATATGATAGTAAACATTTATGCCCCAAATGTGGGTACACCCACATTTGTAAAACAAACTCTTCAGAACATTAGATCTCAAATAGACCCAAATACAATAATATTGGGAGATTTGAACACACCACTCATGTCACTAGGTTGATTTTCCAGAAAAAAAGAGGAGTAAAGACTCTTCAGACCTACAGAACACCATAAAATAGATGGGCCTAATAGATATACACAGAATATTTCAACCAGCAACAGCTAAATACACATTCTTCTCAGCTGCCCATAGAACATTCTCCAAATAGACCACCTCCTGGACTACAAAGAAAGCATCAACAAACTCATAAGTTGTAATATAATTCCCTTCATCTTCTCAGATCACAATAGAATAAAAGTAGAAATCAACAACCAGAAGACCAAAAGAAATTACATAAATTCTTGGAGATTGAATGATACACTCTTGAATGAGGAATGTATCAGAAGAGAAATCAGTGGACTTCCGGGAAGATGGCGACGGAGTGAGACACGTCTCAAGAGCCGCGGTGAGCTCGATTCAAATCAGTCGTGGATCCAGCTTTTTGAAAGAAGAAAAAAAGCAACAAAAAGGTGAAAAACGCTGCGAAAACTGGAATACAGCTGAGCAGAACCCGGAAGGCCGACCAGGGAGAGCAAAGAAGCCCGTCTCCGCGGCCCCGGCGCCACGCCGCCAGGCAGAACCCGCTATCGAGCCGGCCCCCGGCGTGGAGTCTACTAAGAAAGAAATATACAACAACCCTCTGCACCCCACCGGCCAGAGCTGAAGTGAGCGACTCCTGAACGCCTCATCCTAGCCAGGTGGCATTTCGAGGCACCTTCGACAGAGACCGGAACGCGTGGTACGACCAGCTTAAGCCCGCGCAGGCCCATCCCAGCTCACCTCTCCTCACGGAGCCGGAGCAGAGATAACTGCACCCCAGGGCTTGGGTCAGGACTGCCGCAGGAACAGCTTCTCAACGGAAGGGGGGAGAAGCAAATCGGCCCAAGGGTGAGTGGGGAAACGGGCAGCTGGCTGGAGTCTGAGGAGCAGACCAGGGAGAACC
>PVLC010012845.1:0-43225 GCA_004027655.1 Graphiurus murinus
CGGTACTGGGGATTGAACTCAGGGGCATTCTACCTCCGAGCTACACCCCCAGCCCTATTTTTTATTCTTTATTTTGAAACCGAGTCTCACTAAGTTGTGGAGTGCCTCACTAGGTAGCTGAGGCTGGCCGCGAACCCGGATCCTCCGGTCTCAGCCTCCCGAATGCTGGGATTACAAGCGTGCGCCACCACGCCTGGCTTAGCTGCTCACTTTTATAAATAAAGTTTTATTGAAACAGCCACACATGTGTGTTCATGTTTTGTTTATGGCTGTTTCTGTGCAGTTGCTACAGAGATTGTACGCATTGATCAGGATCCTTTAGAGAAATAATGATTATGCAAATAACTGGGCAACTCCTGGCCCAGTCAAGTTGACACATAAAATGAAACAGTACAAGATACCTGCAAATCTAGTACTTGGGAGGCTGAGACTGGAGGATTGTGGGTTCAAGGCCAGCCTCAGCAATTTAGTGAGACCCTGTTTCAAAATAAAATAGGGCTGGGGATGTAGCTCCAAGGTAGACTGCCCATGGGCTCAATCCCTAGTACCACAAAAAAAAAAAAAAAGGTCTGGGGGTATAGCTCAGAAATAGAATGTCCCTGGGTTCAATTCCCAGAACCCCCTCCCCACAAAAAAAAATTAACTAGCACATTGTATAACCCACAAACCTGCAGTATTTACTACTGGGCCCTGAACCTGAGCCGTGGAGAGGTACAGCATCGTCCAATTTTCTATAAGTAAGAAGTAGCATAGCCGGGCGTGGTGGCGCACGCTTGTAATCCCAGCATTCGGGAGGCTGAGACCGGAGGATCCGGGTTCGAGGCCAGCCTCAGCTACCTAGTGAGGCACTTCACAACTTAGTGAGACCCGGTTTCAAAATAAAGAATAAAAAATAGGGCTGGGGGTGTAGCTCGGAGGTAGATTGCCCCTGAGTTCAATCCCCAGTACCGGAAAAAAAAAAAAAAAAAAAAAAAAAAAGAAGTAGCAGCCAGGCACCCAGCAGGAGCTTAGTAAAGGCTCCTAGTCTGTAAAGACCCACTCCCTGGCCCTTAGGGAATCAGCGACGTCCTTACTGTTCTCCGGGGTCCTGGTCATCCTCCCACTAGGGCGGAAACCTTCCTGCCCTCCTGCTTAAAAATCAATAAAACAAAGCCGGGCGTGGTGGCGCACGCTTGTAATCCCAGCATTCGGGAGGCTGAGACTGGAGGATCTGGGTTCACGGCCAGCCTCAGCTACCTAGTGAGGCACTCCGCAACTTAGTGAGACTCAGTTTCAAAATAAAGAATAAAAAATAGGGCTGGGGGTATAGCCCAGAGGTAGAATTCCCCTGAGTTCAATCCCTAGCACCGCAAAAAAAAAAAAAAAAAAAAAAAATCAATAAAACATTAAAATGTGGATGGAGGTAGCAGGTTGCAAAAAAACTTTTTGTGTGTGTGGTACTGGGGATTGAACCCAGGAGCATCTGACCTCCAAACTATACCTCCAGCCTTTTTTTTTTTTATTTTAAAACTGGGTCTTAGCCGGGCGTGGTGGCGCACGCTTGTAATCCCAGCATTCGGGAGGCTGAGACCGGAGGATCCGGGTTCGAGGCCAGCCTCAGCTACCTAGTGAGGCACTCTGCAACTTAGTGAGACCCGGTTTCAAAATAAAGAATAAAAAATAGGGCTGGGGGTATAGCTCGGAGGTAGAGTGTCCCTGAGTTCAATCCCAGTACTGCAAAAAAAAAAAAAAAAAAAAAAAAAAAAACTGGGTCTTACTAAGTTACTGAGGCTGGCCTTGAACCTGTAATCCTTCTGTCTCAGTCTCCTGAGTACTAGGATTACAGGCATGTGCCACCACCATGCCTGGCCTATTTTTATTTATTTCTTTTACCTCTAAGCTACACCCCCAGTCCTATTTTATTTTTTATTTTGAAACAAGGTCTCACTAAGTTGCAGAGGGCCTTGCTAAGTTGCTGAGGCTGGCTGTGAACCTGATTTTCCTGTCTCAGCCTCCCAAGTACTGGGATTACAAATGTGCACTACCATGCCCATCTTATTTTGAACCGGGGTCTCACTAAGTTGCTGAGGCTGGCCTCAAACCTGCAATCCTCCTGTCTCAGCCTCTCAAGTACTGGGGATTACAGGCATGCCCCACCGCACCTGGCTAAATCTGTTTAAAAGTCACCCCAGGCTCTGTCTACGAATACAAGCAAAGAAGAAAACAGCGGGCTCTCTGAGGCAGAGCAAGGGGCCGTGCCCGGCCAGTGACGGCAGGAGGCAGGACCGGAGGCCACCAGGGACCCCTGTGGAGTCCCAGGGCTTGGTCAAGCAAACAGCAGCTCGGCCTCAACTCCAGAAAAGACAGAATGACGGGCAAGGGGACAGTGGCGGGCTGGCCAGCGTGGACGTGGGGGCCAGAGCATCAACTCCGGGCCGGCCCGAGATTCTCTTATTTACCCTCTCAACAGCCCTATGAGGACAAGGCCGCACAGCCGGGAAGAGGCAGCGCTGGATTCGAACCTGGGCCTGTGAGAGGCCAGAGCCCGTGTTTTTCTCACCAACCCCCGGTGTCCGCCTGGCCTGGGGGGAGCGATGGGTGGTGCAGTTGTAGCCATTCTGGGCTTAGAAGCTACTGGCTGGCTGCAACCATCGCAGCAACAGGGGCAAAGCCGCCAGTCGGCCCGTGTGGGCACACCCAGCCTCGGCCCCCTTTCCTCCGGCTGCTGGAAGATCCGGCCTTTGGCTTTCTGAGGAGAGGTGTGCCTGCCACAAACCATCCGCAGCTTGATTTCTCTGCAGACCCGGCCTCTCCCATCCTAGGGGGCCAGGATGCAGCCCTGCCGGAAGCGGGCTGTGTGACCTCAGGAACATCACCGGCCCTCTCTGGGCGGCCATCCCCTTGTAAGTGACAGGAGAGCCTGCCGCCAGGTTTGTGATTCTGTGGCCTGTGGAGGCCACCGGCGTGGGCTTTCCCCACCCCAGGGATCCCGTGGGCTTCTGGGAAATGTTTGCCAATCTCTCCCTTGGGTGGAGGAAGGCCGACAGGTGCTCCCTGGCTTGGCTCTGGCGTCTCCCGCTGGCCTGCACCGCCCCGTGCCTGCACTTCTGCTATTGGCCGGGAAAGCTGGGGTGTGGGCTCCCCAGGAAGGCAGGGGCACCCGGCGTGGGAAAGCCAGCTGCGGGTGAGGGCAGGTGACTAAGGCGGCCCGGCCTCACCCGCCGCCCTGCCATCACCTCTTGGAGGGATTTTCTGTATTTGCCAAATGTCCCGGGCTGGAGGAGCAGGATTAAGACCCGGAGCCTCCTCCCAGGGCAGGGGTCACGGCCCGGTGACCCTGTGTGCCACCTCCTGGGGAGACAGAACCACACCCCAGGGGGCCAGGCTGGTGGGCGCTGTAGGCAGGGGAGGGCAAAGACGGAGAGGGAGATGGTACAGGGGTACAGAGGTACTCATAGGGCACAGCGACGGCCAGCTCAGAACACTCCTCCTTCAGAAGGCTCCAGTGTACGCAGTCTGTCACCAAGGGGCAGTGACTCCTTTCTGACCAGCTTTTTTTTTTTGTGGTACTGGGGATTGAACCTAGAGGCATTCTACCCTGAGCTACACCCCCAGGCCGATTTTATTTCCTATTTGGAAACAGGGTCTTACTGGGTTGATGAGAGTCTCACTACTTGCTGAGGCTGTCCTTGAACCTGCAATCCTCCTGTCTCCGCCTCCCAAGTACTGGGATTACAAGTGTGCGCCACCACGCTCGGCTTCTACCAGCTCTTCTCTTTACCGCGACTTCCACTGGCCCACCCCTGCACCTGGCTGGCTTCTGCTTCTTCCTTCCTGGGGTCTCTCCACGTCCCTCGGTGGGCTCCGGCAGCCCCCACACCACAACACTTCCTGGGACTGATAGCTCACAATTGTGCTATTATCTGCCCCAGCCCTGAGAACGTGGGGCCCCTGGCATCGAGGGCCTGTTCTGCTCCCCACTGTGGCCCTGGAACCAGGCACACAGTAGGCCCTCAACCCAGAGGCGCTGACTACATCAATTTCTGGGGACAAGAAAAAACCCCAAAGAATCTCCAAAATGAGTCGGGTGTGGTGGCGCATGCCTATAATCCCAGTATTTGGGGGGCTGAGACAGGAGGATTTCAGGTTCAAGGTCAGCCTCTGCAACTTAGAGAAACCCTGTTTCAAAATAAAAAATAAAATGAGCTGGGGGTATAGCTCCGAGGTAGAATGCCCGGGATTCAACCCCCAGGACCCATCCGCCCCCACCGCCCCCCAAATAAAAGGATGCCAGCGTGAGGATCACTCAAAGCACATCCCGGGCTCCAGACGGACAAGAACAGGAACTTCCCCAAGCATCCGGGAGCCAACAACACAGGGCCTGCCTGCACCTCTGCTACTGCTCCCCCCGATTTCCTAAGACAGAGGAGTGCGCCCCTTTCCCTCTCTGGGACTCCACCTGGCCCAGAGTTCGGATTCTCCTAGCTGGTTTTAGACCCTGCAGATGGGTGAAAAAGCCACAAGCCGGAGGCGTCTTTAATGGAGAACAAAGCCAGCGTCCGTGGCTAGAGCAGCTTCCTCCTGCCTGAGAAGGTGCCCCAGGAAGGCCCTCTCCCGCCCCAGGCAGAGGCGGCCCCTGGGCTGAGGGCTGGGGCGAGGGAGGGAAGCGATTGCAGCCGTCACATCTGTTAAACTGCCCCCTCTGACGCCATCTCTGGGCTGGGTGGGGCTGCTGGTTGGGCTTTTGTTTTGATTTGTTATTAGAGAGAGAGAGAGAAGGCAGAGAATCAGAGCAGCAGAGAATCATTTAACTGATTGTTTCCCAGGCAAGAAAACCACAACCCAGACAGAATCGACTTGCCCAGCGCCCCACAGCAAGGGTGCGGCTGATTCAAGAAAGGCCAAGTCCAGCCTGGCGTGGCGGTGTGCACCTATAATCCCAACACTTGGGAGGCTGAGACAGGAGGATCTCAGGCTCAAGGCCAGCCTCGGCAACCTAGCATGGCCCTGTTTCAAAATAATAAAAAGGGCTGGGAGTATAGCTCAAAGGCAGAGTGCCCCTGGGTTCCAGCCCCAGCACCAAAAAAATTTTTAAAAAGGCACAGCCAAGGCCATCTCTAAAGCCTCTTTGACTTTTGTCCCACACCAGAAACAGACAAGAGGAGAGGGATAGGAAAGAACGGGGAGAGAAGGAGGGAGGAAAAACAGAAGACGCGTTCCCCACTGTCCTAAGCACCTGTCACCTGCCTTCCTGCCCAGCGGCCACTCTGCATCAGGAACACGTGCTTGTTTCCTGGGGGAACGGGGGGGGGGGGGGATGAGAGCCCAGCATTGCTCTCCTCTGACGGGGGGCTTCTGATCCAGGCCAGGCCTCGCCCACTCATGGGTATGATCCCCAGAAAACCAGGGCCCAGCCAGGGAGGCGAGCCATGCAGAAAAGGAAAACTCCCCTCCCCCCGAAAACCGCAAAGCTCACCCACCTGGGAAACGGGAGCCTCCCTCTCCTGTGGGCAGGGCTATGGAGGGCCTGCCTGTCTCTGTTGCCTAGCAACAGGCTCCCACCCACGGGTCCACTCAGAGTTCTTGGGTAGCACAACTGGATGCTCTTGGGAACTTCTACCAGTTGGGAACTGGGATGTCCAGTGGGGTAGCCACTAGTATGGGTGGCTTTTGCATTTTTAAATTACATAAAATTTAAAAATCAATCAGCAGAGCCGGGCGTGGTGGCGCACGCTTGTAATCCCAGCATTTGGGAGGCTGAGACCGGAGGATCCGGGTTCACGGCCAGCCTCAGCTACCTAGTGAGGCCCTCCGCAACTTAGTGAGACCCGGTTTCAAAATAAAGAATAAAAAATAGGGTTGGGGGTGTAGCTCGGAGGTAGAATGCCTCTGAGTTCAATCCCCAATACCGAAAAAAAAAAAAAAAAAAAAAAAAAGAATCAATCAACTACCTTTGCAACTAGCTATGCTTGATACCTGCGCAGGGCCGTGGGTAGCACTGGACAGGGCAGATAGAGGACATTTCGAGCGTCACAGAAAGTTCTATGAGACAGTGGGTCCCTTAGCTCCCAAAGTTCTATGGGGCTGGTCTAGAATGTTAATCTGCAAAATCTCTCCCCGCCTGCACCTGTGGCTGCCAAAACACATTTTCTTACAAAAGGTGAGCCCCGCCATTTTCCAATAGGAGGGTTCCATAGACGGAGGTAAGTTTGGGGCTAGGAGGCGCCAACAAGGATTTTCCCAGGATTATCAACCACGTGAAACACCCAGCAAAACATGGCCCCCACCCTGGTGTCCACAGCAGACATTGCTAATCAACTGTAGCACGGCCTCCTATGGTGTCCACAGCAGACATTGCTAATCAACTGCAGCACGGCCTCCTATGGAACCCACGACTCGGCCCCAGAGTCTTTCTCAACACAGTGCCTCAGGTAGCCAGGACTATTCAGTCCAGATTGGCACGTGGCATTGAATCTGTAATATGACCTGGCCAGCCATAGAGAGGGAGAAACTGAGGCCCATAGACACAGGGTGACCTGCCTGAGGTCAGATGATGGCTTAAGGTCACACCTGCTGCTCCTATTTTATCACACCTCCCCCACTCACGCTCAGAAAAGGGGCCAGAAATGCAGAGACCGGACGGTAAGGAGGGCAGCGGCGGCAGCAGAGACACCACCAGCAACGACGGCACCAAGGATGTCGCCAGCCCCAGCCCATTTCTCCTGCGCCTTCGCTGAGTGTCACGACAGCTCCCTGGATGCGCCATCAGGTCCACGTTCCAGACGGCAAGTCCAGGGAGGGGCCAAGGTCCCTCTGTCCCCATGGCAACCCCAGTCCAGTACTGACAACCAGGGCGCTCGCCTCTGACCTCACAGTTTCAGAGTCTACACCCCAACCCGGGGGTGCGACCCTTGACTTCATCTTCCGGCTCCCCCCGGTCCTCCCCGGCCAGCGCAGCCAGGATCCCAAGCTGCCAGGCACGGCCAGCACTGGCTGGTTCCACCTGGGGTTCAGAATCACTGAAGGACAATGGGGGGAGATTCGCATGGCCACCCCCGACCCAGTCAGCAGGAGTTGGAAAGGCAGCCATCCCCAGGTGGAGAAACTGAGGCTCGGGGAGAGAGGATGCAGGCTCCTGGACCAGTGCACTTTCCAAAACATGAATTGCCAAAGAGGAGCTTGGCGCCTTCCCAGGCGGGCCTTGGGCCAAGCAGACTTGAGTCTTGCCCCAGCTGTGTGACCTTGGACAAAGCGCTTTCCCTCTCTGGGCCTTGGTCTCCCTGCAGGGAAACCCTGGTCAAAGAAACATGCGCCACAATGAAAAGATGCAGGTGTAAAACGTAAAACAGAACAGGGTGCGTATATCACTCGAACTTCGCAGTGCAAGCATGGTTTTAACTTTTTTTTTTTTTTTTCGGCAGTATTAGGGATTGAACCCAGAGGCATTCTACCTCTGAGCTGTACCCCCATGCCCTTTTTATTTTGAAATAGGGTCTCACTAAGTTGCGGTGGGCCTCACTAAGTAGCTGAGGCTGGCCGCGAACCCAGATCCTCCGGTCTCAGCCTCCCAAGTATGGGGATTACAAGTGTGCGCCACAACGCCCAGCTGCTTTATGTTTTTAATGGTTGAAGACAATCAAAATAAGAGTATTTCATAAAAATGCAAGTGGTGTGCAATTGAGATTTCGCTGTCCATAAACAGGGTTGTGTCAGGACCCAGCCACGCCTGACCCTTTGCACATGGTGACTGCTCTTGCTTGACAAGGACACGACCAGGAAGGACACGGTGACGGAGACATCCCAGTGGGTAAAGCCCCAAATATTCACCGTCTGCCCCTTTACAGGAGAAGTTCAGCAGCCCCGTGCTGATTCAGTGAGTGGTCAAACTGACTCCCATTTTACAGATAAGAAGAACTGCAGCCGGGCGTGGTGGCGCACGCTTGTAATCCCAGCATTCGGGAGGCTGAGACCAGAGGATCGGGGTTCGCGGCCAGCCTCAGCTACCTAGTGAGGCACTCTGCAACGTAGTGAGACTCGGTTTCAAAATAAAAATAAAGAATAAAAAATAGGGCTGGGGGTATAGCTCGGAGGTAGAACGCCCCTGAGTTCAACCCCCAGTACCGCAAAAAAAAAAAAAAAGAAGAAGAACTGAGGGCAAGGGAGGCAGTACCCTGTCTGGAGGCCCCACAGGGAGGCTGTGAAGCCCGGGGGGAAAGTGCTAAACCTGGTGGAGCTGGTGGCTGGGGATGGAGCGCTGGGAACTTCCCCGAAGCCTGTGGACCCCGAGATGTTTGGACCCACTGCTGAGAGAACTGGGCTCGGTATTACTTGCTGAGGCTCCTCAGATATAAAATAAGAACACAGCGGGACATGCCTGTAATCCCAGTTCTTGGGAACCAGGCACGGTGGAGCATGCCTATAATCCTAACACTTGGGAGGCTGAGACAAGAGGATCACAGGCTGGAGGCTAGCCTCGGCAACCTGGTGAGACCCTGTTTAAAAAAAAAAAATTAAAAGGGACTGTGTATGTAGCACAGAGCGGAACACCCCAGTACCAAAAAATAAATAAATAAGGGCAGAGGAAAGGGGTCGTCTTGGCCCGGCTCTCCTCCTTGGGAGGATCCACTGCTCGGGTTCAAGCAAGACACACACAGGCGGGCCGGCACCGGGCCAGCGGTGACAACTGGGCCGGCTTCACCCCCTTCCCTCACCGCCTCTCGGTAGAGAAATTGCCCAAGACTAATTGCAAGTGGTATTTAATGTTATCATAGATAATTACATGAAATTAATCCGGCTTCTACCTGGAAGCACTTTCTTATTTGCTTTGGAGGGAGCTGGGGCGAAAATCGGGACATCCGAGGAGCAGCTGGGCCGTGCGCAGAAAGGAGAGCGCCCAGAGATCGGCACTTCATCAAGCAGCGATACCGGCTGGCACTTAAGCAGCGCCTACTGTATGCCCCCGCGCCATGCTCCACGCCTGGGGAGGCGCTGCAGGTGCAGGGTCTGTGTGGTGGCCTCAAGAACTGGGGCTTGGTGACAAGAGGCCTCACGCGGCTACTCTCTGGCCGTGTGACTTTGGCCGAGCCAGCCCGCCTCCTGGGCCTCGGTTTCCTCACCTGTCAAATGGGAGCATGAACAGTAAACTTTCCGGAGGGGTCCTAAGGTCGTATGCAATAGTCCAGGACACACCTCGGTCCTTCTAATACCTCCACCAGCGTCACCATCGGCTCGAGGACAGGTCTTCCTGCTCCCTTTGGGCCCCGCCGGTGGCCGGAGCAGGGCAGTGTCAGGAGAAGAATCTGGGGGAAGGCCTAGCTTTCTCAGCCCCCCCCCCCAAGGAGACCCCACACACAGCCAAGAAGCGCGAACAAGGCCCTGAAAGGCCGGGCAGCCCAGGCCGCCCCTCCCCCGCCTCCAGGAGCCCCTCTGGGGCACCGAGAAGAAAAGGGGGCCCCTCTCCGCCCGCCGCCGCTCCTGCCAGCCTCCCCGAGGCCCAAGGGGGCCGGCCGCCGCTGTGAAAGGCCGCCGGGCGCCGGGGGGCTCATTCAGCTGTTTTCGGGTGGCTCAGATGAGTTCATTTTACCACGGCGGAATATTAAACAGCTCTCCCGGGGAAACAGATGCGGAGCTGGTTTCCGAGGGAGCGAGGGAGGAAGGGAGGCCCAGGGGAGGCGAGGACTCCAGTTCCACATGGCCAGGGCTGGTGCCGACCGACGGACAGACTGACCGACCGACCGACAGCCCAGCGCATCCTGTGGTTGCCGGGGACCAGCCCCAGAAGGCAGCTTCCCCAGGCTGACACCCATTTTACAGAAGAGGAAACTGAGGCAGAAGGCTACACAGGAGGGCGCCGGAACTCAAACCCAGGCCCCCAAACACCGCCTTGGTCCTTCCATCCCTGGACAATCGGGAGCAAACAGACCCTCAAACAGGCCGGCGGCT
Source organism: Graphiurus murinus (assembly GCA_004027655.1). Lineage (NCBI taxonomy): Eukaryota > Metazoa > Chordata > Mammalia > Rodentia > Gliridae > Graphiurus > Graphiurus murinus. Next base: position 9,922 of record PVLC010012845.1, read on the forward strand.
GCACTGCGCTGGCCTCCTCCGCCCGCCCCAAGGAGAAACCGCCCACTTCTAATGTTCTAATAATAACCCCGATGTCTGAGCAGCTTCCTCTAAGCACTACAGCCTCCCTACGTGGGGAAACTGAGGCCCAGCCAGCAGAGAGGACCCATAAGCAGGGAAGCCAACCGCCCTCCCTCCCTCACACACACATAATCCAGGAAGCTGGCCTTTCCTCCGCACCCCTGGAGCACAGAGAGGTGAAGTGATTTGCCTGGAGCCACACAGCCCCAGTTCAGAGGCCTAACCCATGGGCTGGGCTGGAGCCTGCTACTTGAAGCTCTCCGTGGCTTCTATGGGGGACCCCCCCCCCCCCGGCTCCTGCCTATCCACAGAGGTGCTGATCGTCACAGGGGGATTTCACTGGTACCTACATTTTTCTTCCCCACCCTCAGGAACAAATAACAATAGCAATAGTAGTTTGTGCCAAAGCTCATCCACTTAGAGCCCACAAAACCCCATGACAGCTGGCCATGGTGGTGCCCACCTGTAATCCCAGTACTTGGGAGGCTGAGGCAGGAGGACTACAGGTTCAAGGCCAGCCTCAGCAATTCAGCAAGGCTCTCAGCAACCTAGCAAGGCCCTGTTTCCAAATAAAAAAAAATAAAATAGCGCAGGGGTGGAAGGTCCCTGGGTTCAATCCCCAGCAGTGCAAAATGAAACAAAATAAAAAGTTCCATGTGATCAACGGCCCGCTGTCCCTGCTCGCAGATGAGGAAACCGCAGGCGGGGCTCACGTTCACGGTAAGTCCTGAGGGGGAACCTGGGGACCCGTCCCCGTCACCTGGCCACACCCCGGCCACGTGCTCCCTCTCCGGAGCCCCACTCTCTGACTGGCTGGCTCTGCCCCTGGGCAGCTCCACAGGTGACCGAGACCCTCTGCCAGGGACGGCCGTGCCCCTCGCAGGGCTGGCCTGGTGCCGTGGGCAGAAGGGACAAGGGACACTGTGGCTCTGGTGGCCGCTCCCTCCTCTAGCTCACCTCCTGGGTCCCGCGGGCGGCCCCCGCCGTTCAGTGGCTGCAGACAGGGCCGAGTCGAGAGCCACACGGGAGCCCGGCTCTGTCTCTCGCTGGATCCGGGGCGTCCGGTGTACAGGAATCAAGGTTCAGACCTGGGCACATGGCCGCAATCCCCCGCCCTGCACACGTGTTACTGGCCGGGAGAGAACGCCAGCGCTGCTCCTGCTGGCCCCGGGGCCACACCTGTTCATCTGGTAGGGTCAAAGCCACCAACGTGGCCGGCCGGGCTCGGCCCATGTTCCCAACAAAAACCCAGCTTGGCAGCCTTCTAAATCAGCCACTGTGGCCGCCGCCCCCGCCACCCTTGATGTGATCTTCAGCTTAAAACCCTACGAGAAGCACTCTGCAATCTCAGTGCTTGGGAGGCCGAGACAGGAAGATGACAGGTTCGTGGCCAGCCTCAGCAACTTAGTGAGACTCTCGGGAACTTAGTGAGACCCTGTTTCAAAATAAAATAGGGCTGGGGGTGTAGCTCAAAGGTAGAATGCCACTGAGTTCAATCCCCAGTACCAAAGAAGAAAAAAAATCCTAAAAAAAGGGGTGCCCTGGTGACAAGGTCCCCTGGCTCCATGGAGAGAGGGGAAGAAAGGCAGGGCTGGGCCCCAAAGGGTTAATCAGCTCCGCTCTCTGCAGAGGGTACAGACTGGGCTCGGCGCCCCCGCCCCCACCCAGCGGCCTGACCCCTGACCTCTCCACTCCCAGCCGCACTTGCGTTCAAAAAAGGGAAGGAAAAACCGGAGCCGTGCACAAACAGAGAAGTGGGGGTTCACAAAGACAGAGGGGGGCGGTGCAGGTTTCCTTTAGCAGAATGCGGTTCACGCACACACACAAAAATAATAAAACAAAACTAAGAAAGACCTAGAAGGGAGACGGGGAGGGAACAGGAGAATGAAAAGGTGGTAGACAAGTTCTCGGGAACCACCGGGCTCCACTAAATTTTCTGATTAATTAACCCTGAAAGGGGTCCCTCCCGGCCCTTCCCGGGGGGGCTCTGGCTGGAAGGACCCTTCGCAGAGCAGCGGCCTCTCGGGGGGATTCGCTTAGAGGTCCTGGGGGGTGGGGGGCTCCATCCCGTCTGGACCCACTGTAGTTAAAGCTGGGGGATGCTAAGGAATTTATCAAATGAGATTTACGCAGGGAAACCCTAATTAAGAGGTTAGTCTCCGACTTAATTGCCTTCAAACCTAGGCAGGCCCAGGCAGATGGATTTTCAGTCTGACCTCATTAAAAAATAATAATAACCAAATAGAACACAGAGTAAAATCCCAAGTCCACCGAGAGGCGAGCGGCGGGGTGGAGGCGGGGCGGGGACAGTTCTTAAAGGACGGCAAGGGCTGGCCTGACCCAGAACCTGTGTGTCACCCAGCTGCCTCCTTTCCAGTGGTCCTGGGACCTCTCTTTAAGGTCACTTCCCCAGGCCCTGGTCCCGAGGTTGGCAAGCAGAATAGAAATTAGAAGCATGTCTCCCCCCAACCCGCCCCAGGCGGATGCCACAAACCGTACAAACCGACCCCAGGCCCGGTCATCTGGGGTTAAGAATGGTTTTGTTTGGGGCAGAGAATGTGGAGGAGCCCAAAGGAACTGGCCGGATTGTCCCAGAAATGAAAGGAGGAGGTGGAAACAGAGGAGAGAGAGGCGGAGGGGGAGGGAGCCCCAGCAGACACCCGGGAATCACAGAGATTCCTGCCCACCCTCCGCCAGGGAAGGGCATGGAGAAAGTTCCTGCCCTGGTTCTGTTCTTTGTTGCTAGAGACTGAGCCCAGGGGCCTCCTACCTCTGAGCTACACTCCCAGCCCGATTTCAGTTTTGCATTGAAACAGGGTTTTGTTAAATTGCTGAGACAGATCTCCCTACATTGCTGGAACTGGCCTTGAAATCGCAGGATCTTCCTGTCTCAGCCTCCCAAGTTCTGGGATCACAGGTCTTTTTTTTTTTTTTAATAAGTTCTTATTTATTTTTATTATTTGTTTTTGTGTGTGGTACTGGGGATGGAACCCAAGGTCATTCTACCTCTGGGCTATACCTCCGACCTATTTTATATTTTATTTGGAAACAGGGTCTCACTAAGTTGCTGAGGTTGGCTATGAACCTGTGATCCTCCTGTCTCAGCCTCCCAAGTACTGGGATTACAAGCGTGCACCACCACGCCTGGCTCCCCTGGTCTTTAACATGCAAGAAGGGACAAGCATGTGGCCCTCCCTCGGGGTCCAGCTTTGCTCCCACAGTCCTCTTGGCCACCCCACCCTTGTCTGATTAAACCACCAATGAACACAGGAGGTGGGGAATCAGAAGAAATTTTCTTTCCAAAAGCAAAATGGAGAAGAAACCCTCGGCCCAAGAGGCTTGCTCACGGTCACAAGGATGGGGGAGGAACCCAAGAAGAAGTTGCACAGAGAACTTGTCCTCTGGCCTTGGTGACCCCAGCAGGGGGTCCGGCAGGTAACGGACACGGGGCTTCCTGCTGAGCAGGCACTGGGCTTTGGGGCTGCCTGTGGGTTGCCGCATAACTGCTCAGGAGAGCACAGCTCCATTTACAGTCCTTTAAATCTTATTAGCGGCCTGGCATGGTGGCGCACGCTTGTCATCCCAGCATTCGGGAGGCTGAGACTGGAGGATCCGGGTTCAAGGTCAGCCTCAGCTATCTAGTGAAGCACTCCGCAACTTACTGAGACCCTGTTTCTAAATAAAGAATAGAAAATAGGGCTGGGGGTATAGCTCAGAGGTAGAATGCCCCTGAGTTCAATCCCCAGTACCACAAAAAAGAAAAAATCATCTTATTAGCACCGGTGCTGTGATGGTTTCAAAACGTTGTCTAACAGCAGACACAAGCAGGGAGCTAGGGAGCGTGCACAAGATTTAAAACTCGAGGAAGCCGGGCGTGGTGGTGCAAGCTTGTAATCCCAGTACTTGGGAGGCTGAGACAAGAGGATCACAGGTTCGAGACCAGCCTTAGCTACTTAGTGAGACTCTGTTTCAAAATAAAGAATAAAAAATAGGGCTGGGAGTGTAGTTCGGAGGTAGAATGCCCCTGGGTTCAATCCCCAGTACCTACCACAAAAAAAAAAACAAACAACAACAACAAAAAAACTCTAAGGAAGCCGGGTACAGTGGTGCACACATAAAATCCCAGTACTTGGGAGGCCGAAGCAGGAGGAGGGCAGGTTGGAGGCTGGGAGGCCAGCTTCAGCAACTTAGCAAGGCCCTGTTTCAAAAGAAATAAGGGCTGGGGGTATAGCTTGAAGGTATAATGCCCTTGAGTTCGATCCCCAGCAGCACAAAAGTAAAAACAAAACAAAAAAAAAGTACAACTCTAAGGAGATGCAGGAAAATCCCCGTCCTTGCCTGAGGTCCAGGCCACTGATTATACTCAAAGGCATCTGGCCGCCTGAGGAATTTCTGCCAGCCACGGTGGCCACGGTCTGTAAGGCGTGTAGTCCCCAGGTCCACCCCCCAAAGCTGCAGGAGAAGTTCCCGCTGCCCCTGGGCTGGGGGTGCCACCCCGCCACCTGCAGGGTCACCTCCCTTTGCGGGCTCCGATCCCCCTGCCCAGGCGCCCTCAGTTTTAAGCCAAGGCTTCATGGCGTCTGTGACACCCCAGGTGCTGGCCTGAGTGCCCTCAACATGCCCCAAAGACAGACGAGGAAGCGGAGGCCTGGGGCGGCGCCGGGGCGGGCAGGGCGGGAGGCTGGGCCTGGGCACCTGCCGGCTCTCCCCGGCCCCGAGGACTGCCGCATCCCAGCCAACTCCAGTGTCCAGCTCCAGTTGACCAAGGAGGGCATCCGAGGACAGGTGGGTGTGGGCAAGGAGCCCCCCTGGGTGTCTTGGGCAGGCACGGCACACAGGAGGAGGACTGGGGGGGTGGGAGGGGGGGACCAGTGACAGGAGGGAGAGAAGAGACAGCGGCCGGGGATGCAGGACCCCGTTGCAGAGAAGGGGCGGGAGCCGGGCATGGTGGCGCACGCTTGTAATCCCAGCATTCGGGAGGCTGAGACCAGAGGATCCGGGTTTGCAGCCAGCCTCAGCTACCTAGTGAGGCACTCTGCAACTTAGTGAGACCCTGTTTCAAAATAAAGAATAAAAAATAGGGCTGGGGGTGTAGCTCGGAGGTAGAATGCCCCTGAGTTCAATCCCCAGTACCGCAAAAAAAAAAAAAAAAAAATGGGGCGGGGGTCCCTGGGTCTGCAGCAGCCCCTCAGCACCCCTTCTAGGTATCAGAGGTCATACTCAGGGGCAGGGCGGTCACAGCTGACGTCTCTGTGGACTGGCAACTCCCTCCAGCCTTGGGACCAGGCTGGGCTCGTCTTGCGGGAAATTCTGGGCACCCGGCACACGCCGACTCGGACACTCAGCCGACGCGTCCTGCTCAGCGGGACCCTGGGCCCGCTGGACTGACACGCGGACCCGGGCTCGGCGCCGTGGCACGGCCTGACCCGATCCCGCCACGCCGTCCCAGCTTGGGGCTCTGCCTGCTAACCATCGTCGTCCATGTAAATGCCAAGTCCTGGACAGCCAAGGGCCGGGCCGAGACGCAGCGCCTGCAGCCCGCCCTGTGCCGTCCTGAGCACACCTCTGATGGTAGGATGAGTCTGCACCCCGACACCTCCTACCTGGGGGACCCGGGCCGCTCACGGCCCCCTCTGTTTTCTCAGCTGTTAAAATAGTGTTCAATCACGGAAGCCTGTTAGGATTTCTTTGCTCCCCAGAGCGCAGGCGAGGAAGGCCAAAGAGAAAGTTCCAGAAGGTGGGTGCCGCGTACCTCCCCGGGTGCCCCTGCTGGCGTGTGCTTTCCTGGGGGGTGAGCGCTGCCAGAGAAGGAAGGAAACGGTCTCCCTGGATGAGGCCCTGATGCGCAGCCTGGGGCAGCTCAGGGAGAAGACAGATAGCCCTCACCCCTCCTGCGGCCGCACACCTCACCGGCGGGCTGGTGGGGACATCCCCCTCCCGCTCTGTGGCTTGGTGCCCCAAAGTACCAGACAAGAATGGCCACTTCCCGAGGAAGGGCCGGGTCACAGGAAAGAAAATTCATCATCTCCATGCTCTGGGCTCAGAGGCACCGGGGTTAATTGTGCATCTACTAAGCGTGGTTGGATCCCAGCCTTACCGGGTGCGACACCCTCTCTGGCTCCCTGTCACACTGAGGATAAGGTCCAGTTGCAGAGCTGACCACCTGGCCGTGCCCGTGCCTGCCTGCAGGTCCCTCGGTCCAGCCCTGCCTGCCGGTCTCACTCACTGAGGCGGGTCTGCGCTTCCTCCTGCCAAAGCCCCCCCCAACCTCCGCACGCACCTCCTGTGCTCCCGTCTAACACCCTTCCTGCTCGAAGCTCGAGGCTGAAGACCCAGGAATTCGGAGGCCCAGCAGAGGGCTGACGTCACTTTGGGTTTTTTTGTTATTTGTTTTGGGGGTTTGTGTGCTGAGGATTGAACCCTGGGCATGCTACAGCAAAGCTACGTCCCTAGCCCTTTTTACTTTTTCTTAGAAACAGGGTCTCACTAAGTTGCCGAGGGTCTCGCTAAATTGCCAAGGCTGGCTTTGAACCTGCGAGCCTCCTGTCTCAGCCTCCCAAGTACTGGGATTACTGGCATGTGTCTCCATGCCTGGCTTTGAGGATTTGTGGGGGACCTGACTGTGGTCATCGGCCAGGGGCAGAGTGTTGGGCGGTGACCCCCACACCCCCGGCTGGCTCCTACTCCCCAGTTGGGTCTCAGCTTCCCAGTCACCACCTCACAGGGACCCGGTGGCCCAGTCTACACAGTGCCCTCCTAGTTCTCTGCCTGGCCCAGCCTTCCCTGCGACATTCCTCAGGAACAGGGGCTTTTGTTAATCTGGCTCCTGCCTGGATCCCAGCGCCTAGAACACCCTCACCACGTAGTAAGAACTTGATAAGTGTTTGTTGAATGAATAATAGGCCGGTACTTTCAAGTTCAGGCTTCATGACCGGCTGTAGAGTATTGCTTTGAACTTGACCTCCACTGTTCACTGAAGTTGGGGGCTCATGGTGACTCTGTTGCGGGAGGCAGCAAGGGCTGAACTGTGCACTTAGGGGCACTTGGCAGCACCATGGCTCCGGCCACAGCGACCTCTGAGCGCCACGGGCCTAGACCTGCTTTACAGGCTGAGAGGGCAGAGAGAGGTGAACCACCTGCTCGAGGTCACACAGCATGCAGGGAGCAGAGGCGGGATTCAAACCCAACCCGCTTGACTCCTACACCCCCCCTCTGACCCCGGCCAGGACCCTGGCTCTCCCCGGATCGGCCCCGGTGCAGGGGTCAGACACGTGGCCTGCATTTCGCAACCACCAGCTCCCGGGCCGCTCTGGCTGGCTCCGACTCCTGGCAGAGTGCTCCGAGGCCAAGGCCGGCTCGTCTCCTGAATCCCCTGGCGCATCAGCAAACCGTTCCCTGAAACACGGCGAGAGCGGTCAGGCTGAAGAGAAGTACCTGGAGCCGCCGGAGCCGCCGGAGCACGCCAGGCCGCGGCCAGCCCCCGCTCCTGTGTGCGCTCGGGCCCGCCCTCCGGCTGCCCGCGACTGAGTCCCCAGCGCCAGACTTCCCGAGGCCGGCCCGCCCGGGTCCCCTCCAGAGCCGTCCTGCTCACAGCCTCCTCTGTGCCTCAGTTTCCTCAACCCTAGGCTGGGGCAGCACTGCCACGCACCTCTTAAGTTCATCGACGTGCTACGTGCAGACCACCAGGCATACAGCCGGTGACCGATAAAAGCTAGTGTTGGCATTGTGTGAGCTGTGTCGGGCGTGCTTCTGAGTATCAACTCGCGTATCTGTGCGCTCACTGAACCCTCCTAGCACCAGGAGGTAGGAATTATTATTATTATTATTATTATTATTATTATTATTATTATTATTATTAATGATGAGGGATTGGAGGCACAGACAGGTTAAGTAACCTGCCCAAGGTCACACAGCTAGGAAGTTAGACTTGCTGGGGTTTGGACTGGCTCCAGGGCCTGCACTGTGTGTGTGTGGGGGGGGGGGGAGGTACTGGGGACTGAATCCAGGGGTGTTCTATCTCTAAGCTACACCCCTGGCCCTTTTTATTTTTTATTTTGAAACAGGATCTCACCAAGTTGTGAAGGGCCTCACTAAGTTGCAGAGGCTGGCCTTGAACCTGGGATCCTCCTGTCTCAGCCTCCCAAGTACTGGAATGACAAGAGCGCACCAGCAGGCCCAGCTCAGCACCCACACTCTTGGCCACATTTTTACACTGCTGGCTACAGTCATCCTTTGTAGGCTGCACCATATTTTTGTGAGGTAAGCACTATTTTTCCCCCTTTTTTCAATTTTTATCGATGAGGAAACCAGGCTGGAGAAACAAACTGGCTTGTCTAAGATCCCAGCACTCTTTAGCATGAGCGCCACGTCTGAAGCCTAGCCCCGGGGTCGGCTACACAACGCCCACCTCCGGGAAGGGGGCATGTGCTTGGCTGGGAGGCTGAGACCGGAGGAACTGAGTTCAAGGCCAGCCTCAGCTACTTAGTGAGGCCCTCTGCAACTTAGACTAAAAAGTAGGGCTGAGAGTGTAGCTCAGAGCTAGAATGCCCCTGGATTCCATCCCTAGTTCCTAAAAAAAAAATTAAAAGAAGATCCAAGCTGGGTGCAGTGGTACACACCTGTATTCCCAGTTTTTGGGAGGCTGAGACAGGAGGATTGTAGGTATGAGGCCCAGCCTCAGCAACTTAGGGAGACCGTTTCAAAATACAAAAAAATCAAGAGGGGCAGGAGGGGTTAGCTCAGAAGTAGAATGCTCTTGGGTTCTATCCCCAGCACAAAAAAAAAAAAAAAAAAAAGAAGAAGAAGAGGAAGAAGAAAAAAAGAGGAGGAGGAGGAGGAGGAGGAGGAACCACCACCAACTTTGGTCTGCACAAAGTTCAGCCAGGTGAAATCTGATCGTACCTCCCCTGAAAGAGTGTCAAGAAGAAGGAAGAGAAGACCAAAGCTAAAGAAAGCTACAGTCTAACCCTCACTTGGTAGCTGTGCTGTGTGCCCTTGATCTTCTTGCCTTCCCTCTCTGGTCCTTAGTTCTCGACACTGAAAAAAACATGGAAGACGGCCTTTCCCACTCTGGAACTTCACCTCCACATTCACCTTAGTGGGCTTTCGATGGCGAAAACCGCAAGCAGGTGTTCAGGATGCTCCTTACTGCAACGCCCTCGAGTCTGAACACCTGAGCTGCCAAGTCACCCACCCGGCGAGGGCAAGTGGGAAGGAGACACGGGCCGGGCTGGGCGATGTCGGCCTCCCAGAAGCGCTGCGATTTCTATTCTTCCCCACATGACCGTGGAGGCAGGCCCCGGTACCTGGCAGACAAAAGCAGCCCTTTCCCAGCTGCCGTGTAAGGGGCGCAGGTCAGGGGCCCCCAAATGGCCCCTGTAGTCACGCAGGAGCCAGGGAGGGGGGACACCCCAGAGGATCACGGGAAGACGGAGCCGCCCTCCCAGCCAGGCCAAACACAGGCAGCTCAGGTTGCAGGAGCAGCTTCCCTATTTGTGGAAACTACCCAAGGCCCCGAAGCCCACCTTCGGAAGAAAAAGGAAAGAAAAATCTCCCTTGTGGGCGAAGCCAGCTCCGCTCCCGGCGCCCGGCCTGCGCTTGGAAGGTCCCCAAGCAGAACCAGCCGGGACCACCAGCCACTGCGAGATCCGACTGCAAAAATGTCAGCCGGAGTTAGGAGAGAGGGGTCCCCCGCCTCCCCCAAAATGGGGATGCCAGTTTGTGCAGGCTTAAAAACAGATCAATTTTACTCTAAAGTTGAAAATGAAACATGCTCCTGTTTGGGAAAAGAATTTCATTAGGGGGAAAATATAATATAAAAATACCCATTTAGAAAGAATGTGCTATTAATTCTTAGCACTCTATGCAGAAGGGAAAATTGCATTTTTATCTAAATGGTTTTTCTGCATAAGCCATTTACAATCTTCTTTGCCTCTCTGTAACAGGGCCTGCGACCATTAGTACTGGGACAGCCAGGCTGAGCTGAAATCACCCTCAAACACATTTAATACGTAACCCCTGGAAATCTATTCCAACAGGAACCTCAGCAAACAGGCCCGCATTCCTTTTTTAAGGAAGAAATAAATATTGCTGGGGGGGGGGGCGCGTTCGTGATGAGGAAGGAAGGGACAAGATGGTTTAGGTTAAAAGCAAATGTTCTAGTTCCTTTCGCCAGCTGTAAAATTACACTGGCTTTTCAACTGTGGAGTTGTAACCATTTGATCACCCCCTGCTTCTCATGCCCAAACATACACACATGCATGTGTATACACGCACAAGCGCGTGCGTGCTCGCACACACACACACACACACACACACACACATATACACACGGGGTTCCATCAAACAAGCAACCAAGGAAAGGATGAAATTCAGGATATCAAAACAAACTATTTTTAAACGCAAAAGCAAACACACCAAGATAGCAATACTGCTATTTTCCCATTAAACCAAGTTTCTCTCCGTGTGAAAAATGAAAATCATCTAAACAATACTTCCAGTCGAGCTGCACAAGATCTGGGTGTTGGGACCTCCCCCCCCCACCTCCCCATTCTTGACAATAACAACAACACAAAAACGCTCCAGAGAGAAGCAGACGGGGTGGGCCGCATCAAACGCACGCTCCCCCAGTTCATACCCAAGTGCAGAACCTCGCAAACTTCAAACTATAGTACTTTTTCTTTTTTTCCCCAAAATGTTATTAAAAAAAAAAAAAAGTCCTCCAGCTCTTTCTCCCTCAGATTCCCAAAATAACTACTTAATACCAACTGCCGGGGAGCTAAGTTAATCCATTAAGGAAATGCAGGGGTTGTGATGGGTCCCGGGCGTGGGGGCTCCTGGAATCTCGCTGCCGTGGCCCAGAGCACCCTGGCTGCTGTCTTCCGGTGATGTCTGGCCCGTAAATTCTTCCTTTAAAACCAGGAGTCCAGAAATGTAATTATAGCCGATCCAGGTAACAGGTGTGCCCCCTGCCCCTCCCACACGACACGGCCCCCAGAGCAGCCTCGGCAAGATTTAGTAGTCCAGCCTGGGGTGTCGTAATTACAGGAAACGACTCTGGTTTTAAGGGCTAGATAAAGACCCCCTCTGAATTTAAGGCCAGACATCGATGTCCGTGAGACTTTAACGGGCCCACATAAAGAGGGAAATTGGATCCTCTTTCTCCACGTCTCCTTCCTCAGCGCCTCAGGTCCGTGTCACCCTGTGTCCGTGCCAAAAACACCCCGTCCGGCCTGGCTCTTCATACAAGGGCCTGGTGGGAGCCGACGTGCCAGTAACTAGGAATGGGGGCGCTCGGGAAACCATCAGCTCAAAACCCGTCACGGCCCAAACCTGGATTTTTGGTGATAGAGCTTTGAAAAAGTGGAATTTTATTTTACTTCGGGTTCTGGGGATTGAACCCAGGGACATTCTACCTCTGAGCTACACCCCCAGCCCTACATTGGTTTATTTTTGAGACAGGGTCGTGCTACGCGCTGAGGGTCTAAGTCGCTGAGGCTGGCCTGGAACCTGCGATCCTCCTGTCTCAGCCTCCCGAGTGCTGGGATTACCAGCTTGTGCCACCACGCCTGGCTGAAAACAGTGAAACCTTTAACCATCATCTGGAAGCAGAGACAGGCAGGCAATGGGGAGCCCCGGGGGGGGTCCGCCTCAGCAGCCGGGCTGGGACACCGCACCATCAGAATGACGCGTTCTCCCCTATGGAGACGCGGTGTTAGGCCAGGGCTGTGCGCTGTTTTGCTTTGTTTTTCATTTTTTCTCCCCCCCCCCCCCAGCTTCTGAGACTTCAGCAGACTTTTTCTTCCTTCTTTGGAAGTCAAACCACGCATTTCTTAAAAGTTACACACACACACACACACACACACACACACACACACACACTTGTCACAGCAGCAAGAGAAGAGACGCTACAGAGACATTTAGGATTCCTGAGGATCAAGAGACCTTGCGTCCACGTTGGCGCTCAGCTCCCAGGCAATTAAGAACCGATGCCAGGGAATTTGGGGGGGGGGGGTCCCAGGATGGAGGTACCAGAAGGAGCTCGGGCTCCTGCTGGCCATCTCCACGGCCCTGGGAAACCGGCTCTGCTCAAGAATCCGGCTTCTCCTCCTCCCCACAACTGAGGGCCCAGGGCAGGCCCATCTTCTGGTCCTGGGGACACGGTAGGAACAGACACCAAGGACGTTATTCTACACCGGGTAAGCAGTCCTGTTAACAAGTATTCACACTCCCCACCCCACACTCATGTGTGTGTGTGTGTGTGTGTGTGTGAGAGAGAGAGAGAGAGAGAGAGAGAGAGAGACTGGGGTTTTTTATTTTGAAACAGGGCCTCCCTAAGTTGCAGAAAGCCTTGCTAAATTGCTGAGGCTAGCCTCGGATCTGTGATCCTCCTGTCTCAGCCTCCCAAGTACTGGGATTACAGGCATACGCCACCATGCCTGGCTCCACACACTCACTCCTAACCCCAGCAAAATGTTTGTCACACTGCATGCCACACCAATGCTTACCAACTAAATTGACCCAAAATAGAAAAACATACAGGAAAACTCGTCTTGTCTCTCCCAGAGGCCAAGCAGGATTACAAATTCGGCCCAAACTGACCACCCTGAGGTCAATACGTTTTGACTTCACACTGAACAGGGCTAAGGCTTCACATGAGCTTCTTCTTGGGGGAGAAAAATATATATATTATTTTTCCACTTCTTATTTAGGCCTCTCGGGCGCGTGGAAGTAGGTGTGCGCGTGTGCGCCTACACGGGAGCAGAAACCAGGGAAAGGCCTCCAAAGTTCTGCACCCGGGCAATTTGGAAACAGTCACGGCATAAGGGTCGTGAAATTGCTCCCGTTTCAAAAGAGCCAAATCTTGGTCCGGGGCCTCCTGTCCCTCAAACACTGGAGAAAGTTGTGTCGGAGGGAATGAAAACGATGCTTTTGCTTTGGGCCAATTAGGCCTCACTACAAAAGCATTAAGGCCTCCCCAGGACTGTGGGGCCTGGGTGCTCAAGGGAAGGGACCACGGGATTCTGATTCCTCCGGGCCCTTCCTACCCAGGGCTTATCTCAAGTTGGAGGAGACTTCTTCCTGCAGAATTCATCACCAACTCACGTTCTTTTTTGCCTACCATTCAGAAAAAGGAAAAGTATGTATTGGGCACAGCACAGGGCAGGGCACACTCAGGTCCAAGACCTGCTTGGCCGGCCCCTCGGGGGTCACCGGGGGAAAGGTCACTTCTTTTTCCCACCACCGATGTCCCTCTTTTATGGCGAGATCTGGGCACATCTTCAAAACCCGGTTCGCCTGCACAGGCGGCGTGGGCCAGCCTCCCTGCAGGACTTGGCTGAGTTTCTGAGACGCGGCCCAGCCAGGGCCTGTCTGGGCCTCTTCACCCTGCGAGCCCGCCTCGGCCACTAACCAAACAGAAACAGACCCTGATTGCTAACAGACCCCGGCTGGGCTGCTCCTCCGTGTCTACCCCCCATACGTGTGCGTCAGATGGGAGCCCCAGCTCACAGGAGAAAGCTTGGTCAAAAACTTTCCTGCCCTAGCAGAGCATGGTGGTACACGCCTGTCGTTCCAATACTTGAGAGGCTGAGACAGGAGGATCACAGGTTGGAGACTGGCCTCAGCAACTTAGCAAGACCGCCAGGAACTTCGTGAAACCCTGTTTCAAAATAAAAATAAAAAGGGCTGGGGTTGGAGCTCAGAGCTCAGAGGTAGATTGCCCTTTGCCCTTGGGTTCAATCCCCAGTACCAAAAAAGAAAAGTTTCCTTCACAGTTAGAAATGATTTTCTACTCCTAAAGCCGAGACTTGGTAAGTAACATTTCAACTCGTACGTATGTATTTCTCCCAGAACTCTCTACCAAGGCCACCACCTAGAAAATAAACGGCACTTCACCTGTGGCCAGTCTTCCCGACTGCCCGGGGAAGGAGCGTAAGAGCATGAGGACTCAGGCCCTGACATTTCAGGGTTGTTTCTAACCCCCCAGGAGGCCAGGGGAGAGAACCCGAGAACTTCCCGGCGCATTCTCCACCCGCCCTGGCGGTCTCCCGCCTGCGGCAGGCTGAGCTTGGGGGATTGCAAAGCAGGATGCGTTTCTGCAGCCTCCCCGCCCGCCTCTGAGCAGAAGATGCTGGTTCAGAAGGATGTCATTCCCGGTGGTCGGTGCCAATCATTCCACGACGCACGTATCCCAGCTCCCGGCATCTGCAAACAGGCTTTCCCGGGAGCTGCAAAGGGTCAGATCGTTGTGTGACACCTCGCCCTGCCCAGGGCGCCTGGACGAGCGGGAGCGGTGTGTGCGCGCGCCCGTGTGTGCCGCGAGTGGAGTCTGCTCATTAACTGTCACCTCACGTTCCAGGAGCACCCAAACACAGCCGGGAAGGGCCCTCGGCAGTGGACGGACACCCCGCAACGCCGTGACATCGGAAAGGCCCCGAGATCGTGTCATTTCTTCTGAAAGCTCGGAACCCTTTGTCCCCAGCTTTCAGAACAAATAAGAACGATGTGCCCAAAGACTCTTTAAATTCTTATCAGCGCTGAGAAAGGAAATGTGATTTTAAACGCTCAGGAGCAAACGCATCTCCAGGCTACTTAGTGGGCACAGGACAGGGCGCCTGCCGAGGGAAACAGGAGGAAAAGACTCCGGGAGAGACTTGGAGTTAGTCCCCATCCTCTCCAAAGGGACAATGGACACGGGTGCTGGGGAGCAGTGGAGACCATCTTGGAGACATGCAAGAGAAAATTAAGACCTCTGGAGGCTGACATGAGGATCGCAGGTTCGAGGCCAGCCTCAGCAACTTAGTGAGGCCAGCCTCAGGAACCTAGTGAGACCTTATTTCCAAATAAAAAATAAAAAGGACTGGGAGTGTAGCTCAGAGGTAGAATGCCCCTGGGTTCCATCCCCAGCAACATATACATACACACACACACACACACACCTGGTTCTCCTCTGGTCTCTTTAAAGCATGAAACTTCCCAAAGACCTCCAGAGATAAGGCAGCCCTCAACGTGCCTTTGTCAGAAGATCTCTCTTCCCTTAAACACCTTGGTTCACTCAAACCAAACACCAGCAAGCGTGACACACCCCTAGAAGGCCCCAGATCAACAGACGGATCAAGATCCCAGGAGGTGAACATTTTGAAAAGAGTCTAGAATTTTCCACAGAGGCATCCAAATGGGAAGCGAGACGCAGCTTTGATTCACACAGTTGATCCTACAAACTCCAGGGAAAGTGGGGAAACATGAGTTCACTGGACGTCTGAGCGTTAAAGATCAGAACATTAAAAACTTGTACCTCAAAATGTGAGTTTGTATCGGGACCCTGTTTGGGGGGGGGGGGTTCCTGTTTTGAACCGGCCCATTCCAGTGTAAGCTGCTCTCCTGGGACACGCAGAGACAGCCAGCCTGAGCGTGTACCACCTCCAAACGGTCCAATTCAGCTGCTTAGGTTGAAGGGCACTTGGGTCCTTGGGGTGATGTAAAGTATGGCGAAGGGAAGGCATTCGCAGATGATCGCTATAAAGTTCTCTCTCTGACCCAGCTTGGCACAGACTGGATGATTATGCAGACCTACCAGCTTTCTCTGCCCAGACAGAGGACAGGGACTTAGGTGGCTGCAGCCAGCACTGGGTCCCACTCAAGAGAGACCAAGGACCTCAAGAGGGACCAAGGACCCCACGGGACCTTGTGAGTCCCAGGCTGCAAACTCCCCGGAGCTTGGATTGCAAGATCCGGGTGAGCCCATGGCGGTTTCTTCCCCGCGATGGAGCACACACACTAGTTGCTTCCTGCGCCTGATTAAAATGCAGGCCAGCAAACAAAGCCGGCCTCGGCCTCAGCCTCCCATCAGTACACCCCGGCAAAATGATGTCTTTCAAACATTCCTCCCCGCTTGAGGAAATGCAGCTTAACTCTGCTTTTTCATCCTGGTCAGAGAATAAGTTGGGAGTTCGGGACCTGGGAGGTATGCGCCAGCCCAGCACCTTCTCGCCTGCATCCTACAAAGCAAGCCAGAGCCCCCCACCCCCAGCCCCAGGCGTGAGGTTGCATGCTGGGTGCGTGTCCTGGGAAGATGGCGGCACATGCTCCAGGCCCCTTTCGTGCTGAGCAGCCCACAGAAGGAAAAGTGTGAGGGTCCCAGAACCATGCCCTCCTCGGAATCCCACACAAACCTTCTCAGGGCCCCGAGCGGCCGCCGGCCGGGCCGCCCTTGTGCCTCAGGACACCAAAGTCCCTGCAGGCAGGCCCATGACTAATTCGCAAGCCCAGCGTCAGTCCTTGGTACCAAAAGATTACAATAAAGGAGAGGAATTTCCATAAACGAGAAGCATCGTTTGATTCCCACAATTGGGGGGAGGGGGGAGGGCGGCCGATGCAAAGATTCTTCCCCCTACGGAAGGAAGTGGGGTGTTCTCCTCTCCACTTCCACCTCCACGGGCCCAGAACCCAGTGAGGAGGGGCGACCTGAGCGCGTCTGCTACTGAAATGCTCCAGATCAAAGTCACCCACGGCCCAGGAGGCCGCAGGAGGCCGAGATTTCCCAATTAGGATCTTCAAAATCCTCCCTCTATTTTTAGGACTTGTGCTCATTCAGTCCTTTACCGAATCAGAACCTGTCAACGGAGGCCATTGAGACAGAAGGTTTAGCTTCTTTGCCGTTGGGAAGGCAGATGAGGGGCAGAGTGAACGGGTAACTTCAGGTTTGATGGAACTGCACCGGGCCATGCATATGCATCTGCGTGAAAGCTGAGGCTTCGGGATGAAATGAATGGCAGCCTGCTTTGCTCGCCCGCCCTGACCCCTGACCCCGGGGCCACAGGCTTTCCTGCCAGCCCCCAGACCACTCTATGTGGCGCTCCCATGTTTGAGAAGGCGAGAAAACTTGGAGATTTCCTGCAAATGTCTCTTCTCCTCAATCACACGCTCCTGCATGTAGCAACAGTTCTGCGACAGGCAATCAAATCCCACACTCGAATCTGTCCACCCAAGATGCACCTAAAAATAGACACTGGCCGTCCTAACACAAACACCCCCCACCCCCACCCCCTGCAAGAGTGAGTCAGGACGGTGGGTGAGGCTGGCCTCTTCTAACCTCTCCAGATCAGACCAGAGACCTCGGGTATAACAAGCAGGAAGGCATAGAGAAAAGGAGAGAAGACGGACGTACTGGTTATAGGGGACCCCCCCTACTGAGAACCCCCTGGCAGGGAAGGATTTGGGGTTGTCATGTTTCGACGTGCTCAAGGAGCCTGCCCGCTGGTTTCCACACACTCCCCGGACATTGGATCCTATCCTCTAAAGCTACAGCCTTTTAATCTCTAAAATTAACCAAACAGAAGTAAATACAGTATTCCTGACTGAGCGTATTTATCTCCGGAAGGCTTTCGGAGAAGCAGATCCCTCCCCGGGCAAGGGACACAAGCTCCTGTCACTCAAGTGGAGAGAAACGGGCCACTAGTGATTTACAAAATGTTGCGGCGCAGAGTTTTAGGAGATCCCGTGAAATCCCAACAATGCACTTGAGTCCGCCCTGCCACGGCGGGGAGAATTTCCCTCCTCTAATTTCACCTGGTCCTCCCGGACTGTTTATTAAAGATGTGGATTTTATATCAGCAGAGGGTATCAAGTAACTTCTTGGCAAAGACAACCATATTTTCGGGACCTATTAAGATTCTTTGTGGAAATTTAAATACCTCTGTCGGGCAAACAAAATCATATCAGGAATCATAGAATTTCATTGCTAGAAAGAGAAATTAGATTAACCAACCCACACTCCCTTCCTAGAACCCTCAATAAAATAGAAGTGCATTTCCACGGTCTCTGACTTCCGGTCTAAAGGAGCCTCCCAAGAAATCAAAATGAATTTACGTGAAAGCAAGCTATCCCAAGGAAAGCCTTCCCACTTACAGAAGTCGTGCATTTATGGGGCGGTATAAGTCTATACTGCAGATTAGCCGGCCATGGCTGTTTAAAACCAAAACAGCCAGGAAAAACCTAGAGGCAGAAACCATGACAGTTCAACCCCACTCAGCTTCAGCCCCTTAAAACATCCTTGTCCTTTATTAATATTTAGTAGAAATGTATAATTGCAGATGTATCCTAGGTGGGGCAAGGAGACAGGTTTATTACAGCCATGAAATATTAAACAAGCTCCAAAGAACAGTAGTTGTGTGTCCTCGCCTAGCCGGGGGAGCAGGCCGGGAGGCCCCAGCGTCAGCTGTACAAAGGCCTGCCCTATCTGCTTACATCACCCCTGATTAACACCTGCGAAGTTTTGGGTTACATCTTCCGGGGGGACAAAAGTCACATGAAGGTATGCGACCCCGGGGTGGGTGGTTTTGCAGGGAAACTTCTATACTCTTTGCTCTCCCCCAAACAAGTGTGAGTGAGCCTTAAAAATTCTCTGCGTGGTGTTGGGAGGGGAGAAATGATTCAGAAAAACAGAGCTTCGTCTGAGGCTGGGGTCTCCGCGCCCCCCGAGAGCCAGCCCGGCGTCTGAAGCGACTGCCTCGAGGTTCAGTCGCTGCCTGCCTCGTATTTCTCCAGCCCCGCTTGACTGTTCTGCTTGGAACACTGGGAGAAGCATGACATTCCAAAAATGTCTCCCACATCACTGTAAAAACATCATACTTCCAAAAAGGGCAAGATTGGGTGCAGAGTGTACACGGAAGATGACTCCCATTTCCGTGTGTGGGAAAGGCCATTCTGGGCTGCCCTGGGCCCTCCGACACGGAGCCCCCGAGCCAGAGGAAGTTGGGCAAGAATGGGCATTTTATGGAACATGGTTAATCCGAGTTTTGAAAATTATGTGGGACGGAAGGGGAGGAAGCATGCTTTTTCTCACTCCATCTCCAGTATCTATTTTCTATCATTATTTTTCCTCTCTCTTTTGAAATTCCTCCATAGTGTGTGTGTGTGTCTGTCTGTCTCTCTGTCTCTCTCTCTCTCTCTCACACACACACACACACACACACACACACACTCGTTACAAAGATAGATGAAGGATTTTGCAAACTATTTTTAAATTCACATCATCCCCATTGACTTCTGGATGTCTGAATAGTCCCAAACTCAGGCTGGGTTTTTTTTTTTGTTTTTTTTTTTAAATCCCTTTTCTACAATATCGCCCTTCCCCCGCTCCAACTTTGTGCAGAGAATCAGATGGAGCGTTTCATTATATAAAAGTTGTTCAGTGGGTTGGTTGAGAAGAGCCCTGCTTTCCTGGTTTAAAAAAAAAAAAAAAAGTCATAATCACATGCAATTCCAGCCTAGACTTTTCAAGAACAACAAATTGTCAATCGAGTTCCTGCCCCCTGCAAAGGACATAAGACAATCCGGGCACGTCCCCGTGGCTCTGAGCCTCAGACACCTCTGAACACTGATCCGTCCCCCCAATCTGAGCACGGATCATTTTGCTAAATACCGACCAGCATTTTGTCATCGGAGCGAAGAATTTCAGAAACGGTGTTAATATTTAATCACATTAGTGCTGGCGTGTTTTACGGCGTGACAAAATAAAATATCATTACAAAGATGGGCTTTGCCGACCAGGGAGCAGGAGGGTAAAAAAAAGTGCTAGCGGGTGCTGGAACCCGGAGGAGGCCGCTTGGAAGCCATGGGACGTCACTCTTCCCTGCTAACGGGACCATGGGCGCAGTGTTGCTTTTTTTTTTTTTTTTTAAAGAAAAAATAGAACGTTTTGCTTTAATTTTTTTTTTTTCTGACTATTTCAAAATGGCACGCTTCCCTCTGATTTTCAGCCAGGGGACTCAGGGGCCTGTAGAAAGCTCTGCGTACCTATTTATACAGCGTGTACAGATGGAATTGCAGGGTGTTATCATAAGGAAAAGTTTAATCATCCTTATTTACTACCAGTAAGGGAGCAAGAATGGGACGCAGATACCTTATAAAGCCTTAACTAGCTGCCCCAGGGCTACAGAAGCTCCGTGACCTCGATTTGGTGCTTTATCTGGGAAACTGCCCTTCTCTGGCAGACTGGGAAACAAAGGAGGTCAAAGTGGGTGTCCCTGGCCCAGCTCAGGAGGGGCCAGGCCCAGGTCCCTGAAGGAAGTCCCGAGTTCACCTTACAGGGGAAGTCAACCCGTAAGTGACTAGCGGGTGTTTCCAAAAAAAAATTATTTTTTTTCTCATCTGACTGTGAGAATAAAACAAACAAAACACCCCTTGATGACATTTCTCTGTTCACAGCTGCCCCAAGAAAAGGAAGGACCAGGAAGGGAGTGGGGAGGTGGCTTTTTAAAATCTCATTAAAACCACCCAATATGTCCCACCTAGGAAGGCCCTTTTAAAAGCTAGATGGGAAAGTGCTACTGGTTTTCGTTATTAATCCTCTAAATTGGGAGTGCGTTTTTTTTTTTTTTTAACTTTTCCCATCCCATTTTGACTAATATGTTTTTAATTACTGGTGGGTGGGGGAGCCCGGCGGGGGGAGGGGCGGCGGGCCAGGCCAGGTAGAAGTGACAGGGGCTGAGATTTGTGCTAACCAGCTATCGATCGAGCCTGATCCAGACGTTGTGTACAAGAAAATAGAAGAGAAGGGAGGGGGTGCAAGCAGGGTGCTATGTCCAACTCCATTTTAAAAGGAAGGAAAAAAAAAAAAAAAGGAGCTAAGGGTCCCAAACTAACCAATTTGTGACTGGAGAGGACCGACTCGGACAGGACACAGTGTCTGCAGTGCATGCTAAACACCCGGCTTCAAATGAAAGCGCGCAACCCAGCGTCCCGGGCTGGGCAGTAAGGCGAACAAAGAGAGAAGCAGCCGGGCTGCTCCATGAATCAGAAAACCTGCGGGGGAAGGCTCCTGGGGATGGGCGCCTTGGAATCCCGCAGGTCCCGGCCGCCTCACTCCCCCCCAGGCCCCTTCCCCTCCAGCAGCCCCCAGTCCATGCCCGCAGAGCCTGCCCTCCCCCTGAATCCCAGGAGTCAAGAGATGCCTGGATGTGAGCTAGGAAAAGAAAAGGAGAGAACTGAGAGAGAGAGCGGGGACCAAAGGGCACCTTTCTCAAAAGACAGGGTTAAACTGCCAGCCACTGGCTCCTGGTAATAGTCTACCTAGTAAAACCCAGGGAATTCTACGAGGGTTTGAAAGGAAAAGGCTAAAGGGGGGGGGGGGAGATGATGTTATCACATTTTAAGAAACTGGGAGTTCTATTTTTGCAATAAAAAAAAGACCCTTAAAATAAAAAGGGTGTCTTGCAGCCCGGTCATCCCAGAATGACTGACTGGCAGTGCGCCTGCTAAGCCCTGCCCGCCCCTCCCGCCTCCAGGGCCTCCAGGCCTGCTGGGGGGGCGCTCGGAAGGCACGGGAGCCGGGGCTGGACATCTGTCACCAAAGCCAAGCGAGATATTGACAAACGCGGGTCCTTTGTGTCTTAGGAATATATATCCATATCCCCAAACGCAAATGATTTCCCGATGAAGGGGCCTGTTCTCTGCCAAGCAAACACCCCAGCCCCGACACCCCCCAAATACCACATGTCAAGGAGAGGCACCCTGAGACCGTGGCCTGACTCCCACACCCCTACAGGTCTCCAGCTCCCCCTTCTTCTTCTTCATCTTCTTCAATGAAACTCTAATAGTTAAGAAGAAACAAAACAGCTATTCATTAGGAACAAACGTCACATGAGGCACTCACTGCCGTGCAGCAGCGAGGGGCGGCAGACACCGGAGCTGGTAACTTTTCCTGTAAAGACAGTTGTCACCTAAGACAACTCAAACTGGGGGCGGGAGGAGGGGGGGGCTGACTGGGGCAGGCTTTAGCACAAGTTTCCAGGTGTCGGGCCAGTTTTACTTCTTAGGGTACACAACTCCTAAGAAATAAAACGAGCCAGGCGTGGTGGCGCACGCCTAGAATTCCAGTGCTTGGGAGGCTGAGGCAGGAGGACGGCAGGTTTGAGGACAGCCTCAGCAAGTAGTGAGACTCTCAACTTAGAGAGACCTTATTTCAAGATAAAATAAGTAAATAAATAAATAAATAAATAAATAAATAAATAAACAGGACTGGGAGTGTAGCTCAGAGGTAGAATGCCCCTGGGTTTGATCCTCAATACCAAAAGAAAAAAAGTAAAACTGGTCCTAATGTTGGAGTTGGGAGGGGTCTGCCAGCAACTCAGCTAAAAACTGGAGGTGTGTGTGTGTGTGTGTGTGTGTGTGTGTGTGTGTGTGTGTGTCCATAACACTCCCAAAAGGTGTCCTTCAAGTTCTCCCCATCCAGGGCCACCAGGATCTCCCGGGGAGCACCTACAGTGTGGTTTCCCAACAGCCTCTTGGTGTGACCAGAGCTGAGCTGGGGTGAAGAAGGCCCGCGCCCTTCCGACCCCCGGGGACGCAGGGGCAGAGGCCCGGGCCTGCACTGGGCACGGCTAAAGGGGCGGGTCCCGAGGTAAGGGAGGGAACGCGCTTGCGCATATACCTTCTTTGCTGTTGGGGTTCTGGGGCTTGGCCTTCTCCCAAGGCGCCAGCGTCTTGTCTTCGTCCGCCCCGTCCACCAGGCCCTTGTCGCCTGGCATGTACCAGGTGGCACTGTGCTCCGCCATGAGCGAGTCCAGGTCGATGGTACTCATGGCGCTCTTGACGGCCTCGGAGCAGCAGCTGCCCAGCTCGCCGTCGCCGTTCTGCGCCCCCGAGGCCCCGACGGTACACTCGCCCTTCTTCCCACCCTTGAGCCCCAGCGGCTGGTCCTCTGAAATGCTGAACTGCTGCCTTTGCAGTTGGATCTGCGCCTGCAGGATCTCCAGGGGGTGGATCTCGTCGGGCGGCGCCCCGCTGCTGCCCGTGGGTGTCCGGACCTGCTCCAGGCCCGGGGTGCCGGGGTGCCCGGCGCCCCCGCCGTAGCTGTCAGGGGTGGAGGTAGGAGTGGACAGGAGACCCAGGCCGAGCGGGGGCGGGGGCGCCTTGGGTCCGTGGTCCCCGGCACCCACCCCTCGGGGCGGGAGCTTGGGCGAGCCAGTCACCAGGGGGCTCCTGCTGGCTTTGGCCAGTGCCGGGGGGTTGTCGGAACTGGATGACACCTCATCCTCATTGGCATAGCTCGTGCTCACCTCGTCCGAGGCGAACTCGCCCACGTGCGGCGAGCTGCCGTCCGATTTGGCCCCGCCGTCCAGGGACGCCATGAGGTCTGGCTGGTCCACCAGGAGCAACTCGGCCCCCTTGCCCCAGGACGGCGACGTGAGCGCTTTCTCGTGGGGCGTGGGCGCCCCGCGCGCCTCGCCCACGGAGCTCGCCCCGACGGCTGGGCCCGGCGCCTGCTGCTGTCCGGGGCTCACCCCGGGCGCGCCCCCGCTGTCGGGGGCCGCCGAGTACTTGTCGAAGAAGGTCCCGGGGCTCACGTGACCACTGTCCCTTTTTCTGCGACCCCGGCCCCGGCCGCCTCCCCCGGGGACCGGTTTGCCGTCGTTCCCCGACGTGGATTCTAGGGTGTAGTTGGGGGAGAGGCTGGTGCCGTCCCCCTGGCTGGGCGGGTTGGGCGCGCCCGAGGCTTTGGGGCCGCCGCCACTGGTCCCCGCCGCGCCTCCGGGTCCCGGGGCGCCGGGCGCAGTCCCTCCGGGGAAGTAATCCGAGCCGGGGTTGCTGGCCCCGGCCGCGCCGTCGGGCTCCTGGCTCAGTTTCCTCTTACCCTCGGGCGGGTTCTTCTTGTTGAAGGTCACGTTGAGGTTGGGGGCTCCGAGGCTGGCGATCATGTTCTGGCAAGCGGTGGAGAGCGCGGCCAGGCAGCTCTGGCCGAACAGGTTGTCCTTGGAGCTGGGCTTGTTGAAGGAGCCCAGGGAGAGGGCGCCCAGCTTGCTGGCCGACGCGCGCTGGCTGGGCTGGAACTCGGGCTGCGCGGGGTAAGCGCCCCCGCCGCCGCCGCCCCCGGAGCCGCCGCCGCCGCCGCCTGCGCTCGGGGGCGAGTTCACGCCGGGCCCGCTGTGCGGAGTGGCCTGCCGGCTCCCGGCGCCGAACGGAAAGCCCGGCTGGCTGCCCAGCGCCGGCGCGGCGAAGTCCGGCGGCGGGGGCCTGCGCTCGGCAGGGGCGCTGGGCAGCCCCACGCCGGCCCCCGGCGACTGCAGCTGTCCCAGGCCGGCCAGGCTGCCCCCGAACTGCAGTCCCGGCGAGGGCAGCGCGGGCACGTGGCCCTCCCCGGGCATCCTCAGCGGCTCCTGCAGAGGGCCCCGGAACAGCACCCCCGAGCCGCCGGGCGGGGGCGGGGGCGGGGGCGCCAGGCTGGGGTCGTGGGGGCCGCAGTCAGCGGGCAGGCCCGAGCCGGCCATCCTGCGGGGCAGCAGGTCTCCGGGCGGCGGGTGCGGGCCCGGGAACCACGCGCTCTCCTGCGCCAGGTGCGGCGCCTGCTCGAAGGTACCGAGGCGCGCCGCCCCCGCGCCGCCGCCTTCGCGCTCAAAGCTCGGCTGGGCCAGGCCGCCCACCGGGCCACCGTGGACCAGGCCGCCCTGCCCCACGTCCGCCGGGTGGCCCAGCTGGCCCAGGCTGGGCTGGCGCAGCCGCTGCTGCTGATTCCGGGACGCCATCTGCTTGATCATGAGGGCCGCGTTTTGGCGCTGCTGCTGCTGCTGCTGCTGCTGTTGCTGTTGCTGCAGGGACTGGGGGTCCGGGGCTGGGTGCTGCAGGGGGGGCCCCGAGGGAAAGCTCTCGGGCACCGGCGGCGTGAACTCCCCGGGCAGGCCGGGGTAGGCGGAGGGCGAGAGGTGGCTGTCCAGCGCGCCGTTGTGCACGCCGCCGCTCCAGGACGCGCAGCGGTCGCCCCCGGCGCTGCCCGGGAAGTCGAAGCGCGGCCTCTTCGCCACGTTCATGTAGGGGGGCGCGTCGAAATGCTGCAGCCGCTGGTTGGGCGCCTGCTGCGGAGCGGGGTGCTGCATGTTGAACACCGGCTCGGAGTAGGGGTGCAGGCTCCGGTTCTCCAGCCGGTGGATGGGGTACTCGAACTGCGCGTGCTGGCCGGACAGCATGGGCCCCCCGTCCTGCAGGCCGGCGCCGCTGGGCGTGCCCGCCTCGCCCTGCGGGGCCCGGGGGAGCGCGGGCGGGCACGAATTCTGCCGGACCAGCAGCCCGGGCGGCGGCTGAGGCTGCGGCTGCTGCGCCGGGGGCGGCGGGGGCGGCTGCTGCGCCGGGGGCGGCGGGCCCTGCGGCGGGGGCTGCATGAGCGGGTGCCGGGAGCCCACCCCGGGCTCCAGACCCACCGACATCTTCCGGCCCCCCGCAAACCTCTCGAAGAACACTCCGTGCTGCTGCGGCGGCTGCTGGGGCGGCGGCGGCGGCTGCGGCGGCGGCTGGGCGTGCATTTTGGACAAGCTCACCATGCCCGTGGCTCTGGGCATGGCCGAGGCGCCCGGGAACGCGCCCCCGGGCACCTGGCGACCCCCGGCATAGTGAGGCAGCTGTCCCTCGGAGTCCGAAGGCGAAAACATGTCAAAATGTCCCGAGGGCGGCTCGCCCGCGTAATTGTATTCCAGCGCGTCCACGGCTCCCTGGTTGGGCGCCCTCCGCGGCTCCAGGCTGTGGGAGTCGGAGCCGCTGGAGGCGGGCAGGCCGTGGAAGGACGCCGCCCGGTTCGGGCTCTGGTCCAGCGGCAGGCACGGGGCAGGCACGGCGTGGCCCGAGGCGCCCGAGCTGTGGAAGTCCGGCAGGTTCCCGGGTCGCTGCGGGCCGAAGCTCTCCGGGCCCTGGCTCTCGGCCATGTGCTCGTAACCCTCGGCGAAGGGCGGCTGGCTGCCCAGGCCGCCGCCGGCGCCCCCGTAGCCCAGCAGGCGCCCCCCGTGCAGGCACGAGGCGCCGGGGTCCGGGCCCCCGAAGTTGCCCCCGAAGTGGGGGTGATGCTGGTGGGGGTGGTGGCTCCCCGGGTGGCCGTGGTGAGGCTGCTGGCCGCCGAAGAAGCCGTGCACGGGGGCCTGCAGCCCCCCGGCGTGCAACTCCGCGTGGCCCCGCGCGTGGAAACCGTAGGGCTCCATGTTCATGCCCAGGATCGGGGGCTCGCCCAGCGCGCTCATGGCGGGGTCCACGGGGCCGGGGGGCCCCCCCGAGTGGAAAGCCGGGGCCTTAAAGTGGGCGTTCATGCTCAGTCCGGTGTCGTTAAAGTTCCTCTCGCCCTGGCCAGCGTTCCTGTTGTTGATCTGGGGCTCGAACTGGTCCAGCCCAAACATACTTGGCGGGGGGCGTGGGGGTCAGTAGGGCATGACAGCTCGCGCTCCGGCCAGCCACTCGCTCCGGCCCGGGCTGGGCGCCCCGGGACGCTGGGCAGCGCGGGGGCGCAGCGCGCACCTCCTCCCCGCCGGGCGCGGAGGCTGGGGGCCGGCGTCTCCTCTCCCGAAGACCTGGACGCGCCCCGGGCGGGCCGCTCACATCCTTCGGGGCCGCGGGGCCTCTTGGAGCCGCGTCGGGGGGCCCATGTCCCGGGCGGGCGGGTTGGCCGGGAGGGGGTCCGAGCCGCCGGCGAGCGCAGACAAAAAGTTAAGCGGGGCAGAGGGGGCGGGAAGGGCGGCGGGGAGCGCGGCGATCACCTTCTCGAGTCCGGTCGGGGCCGGTGCCTCCCCCTCCCCGCGGTCCCGAGCCTCCGCCGAGCGCGAGCCCTGCGCGGGTCCCCGGCGCCCCGGCGCTCGGCGGCGGCGGCTTCAGCGGATCGGAGGTCGGGGGGCTGCGCTCGGCATCGCGGGTGCGCGGCGCCCGGGCTGCAGCGAGGATCGGGCCCGGCGCGCTCCTCCGCCGGCCGCTGGGTCTCGGAGTTGGCGGGCGTCTCGGCGTCCCGGGCGGGCGGGCGGGCGGGCGGCGATGGCGGAGCGCGGGCGTGCGTGGCTCCCGGCGCGGCGGTGCGCGGCGAGTCCCCCTCGGACCCGCGGGTGGGGCGGCGCGGCGAGCCGGGTCGGGGCGGGGGCGGCGCTGGGGGTCCGCGCGCCCCTCTCCGGGCGGCGGGGGGCTCCGCGTGGGGCGCTCCGAGGGTCTCGGCTCCCCGCTCTGTGTCTGCCTCTCGCCCAGCGCCGGGAGAAGCAGCAACAAGTTTTGCATTTAGCAATCAATTTCAGCCATTACATTTGCACCAATCAGCGCCGCCCGAGCGCCGGCCGGGGCGGGGCTCGCTCTTAAGGTGGTCCCGGGTCCCGGCTGCGAGGCCCCCGCTACCGACCCGCGCTGCCCCGGCCCGGGGGTCCCCGCGCTCGCCGCGCCTCGGGGTCCGGCGCCAGGGCCCGGGGGTGCGTCCCGGCCTCCGGGCGCGGGGGCTGGGGAGGGCGCGGGCGGCGGAGAATGGCGGGAGCCGGGCTTTGTTCACCCCCCTTCCCGTTCACACTCTCCCCAACTCCCCACCCCCACTGAAGCCCGACCTGCCGGGTGGGCAGGGGGCGGGGAGGTGGGCGGCGGGCGGTGCGGGGCGCTCAGACAATGGGGTCGCCGGGCAAAGCCCCTCGCCTGGCCTCGGGAAGTCTCCAAGTGTCTGCGCGCTCCCTCCGCTCTCGGCTCTTGGCGCCCGAGGTGGCGGGGCTCGGGACTTGGCCGGAGGTGAAAGCAGACCCGGAACCCCGAAGTTAGGGCCGTCCTGGGGAGCCCCGGGGCGCTTGCTTCTGCCTCCTCCACCCGGGCGGAGCGATTGCTCCAGCTCCCGCAGTCCGGGGTTTCCGGTTCTCCGCCGCCGGCTTCGGCCCCGAGGAGCCGCGGCCGCTCGGCCACTTTCGCGGGGCCCGGCGAGGCGCAGCGGCCGGGGACCCCGGAGGGCCCGCGCGCCCAGGGCGCACCGGTGGACCCGAGCACCTGGCTCCCGCGGCCCAGGCCAGGCCCGCGGCGGGCGCGAAGCTGGCCTCCTTAAGAGATCAATTAAACTGAAGAGGCCGAGGAACGGAATTGGGTTGTGATACTAAAATCAATAGGAGTAATTTAATATCTGCCCTGCTCTTTATGAAATATTTATCCCAATAATCTTAGTTAAAATGTTTAGATCTTCCTGATCCCCACCGAGGCCGAAATCTATCCTGCAATTAGAAGTTGGAAGTTGGAGGTGATGGAGGACATGGCGTTTATTCTGTGTGTGTGTGTGTGTGTGTGTGTGTGTGTGTGTGTGTGTGCTGCGTGTGTCTGTGCCCGCGCGTGCCTGCGCGTGGCGTTTTCTCTCTAACGTTTAAGGTCTTGAGGAGCATGGAGAAGGCCTTTAATTTTTCTTGCTATAAAATAGCCCGAGTCGATTTTGCAAGCAGACCAGCACTCTTAGGAGAAGGGGAGAGGGAAAGAACTTTCTTTGAAGTGCCCCTGATATCGCTATTAAATCTAAATAAAATTAAGCATGGTGTATAAAAATGCCTCCCCCCATACACACACGCGCGCGCGCGCGCACACACACACGAAAGTGTTTATTGCCCAAGTCTGTCTGGCGTTTGCTAAATTGCGCATGAAATCTGAAATGAAATAAACGTTATAATAAAACCAACCCCTGAGCCCTTTTTATTTAAAAACCTCAGATTAAGCACTTCACCGTTGCAGGCGGGAGTTAAAAAGTTACAGTGTTGTGTCCGTGTTCCAAATCATTTCTCCTCCAGAGCTGCCTGCCAGAAGAGGGGCTCGGTGAGGGGTAGGAGCTCTACACACTTCCAGAAAACAATGCACCCCCCCACAAAAAAAAATAAATAAAAACAATGAAACCAGACAACTTTAAAACTCAGAAAGCGGAAGTCAGCTTAGATCCAAGGCCCTTCCTGGAGTCCACAGATATATATATATATATTTTTTTTCTTTTTGAAATTAAAAATGAAAATTACTCCCACCAAAAATGGGGTCTATAAATAAGCGCCAGGAAGAAGTATTTGTACAGGGCGGTGGAGTTTTAAAAGGATTTTTCTGCAGGATCAGGTTGTTGGTCTGTGATTAAATATTGATTTTGTGTAATTAGTTTTCATGTGAACTATCCTCTTGCTGATAGCTTAGAGGTTTCAGAACTAGAAAAGAAATGGAATTGGACATGGAAATTATTACTTAGCAAAGTGACAGGGAAAGAGGACCAGAGAAAAGACTGAGGCTGGGCTGATTCAGGCACAAAGACAGGGAAGGACCTGGGGAGCGCCCCCCCCCCCCGTTGCCCCACCCAGGGCTCCTAGGTCAAAGCAGGGGAGACCCTGGACCTCCTGGGCAGAAAGGGGGAGCCGGAGGGGGTGGCTGTCCAGAGGAGCACCCCGAATGGGGAAGCCTGGCGCTGGGTCACAGGCTTGGCCCTCTGAGGGGGGAACAACAGAGAGAAGTGGGCCCGGGGGCGGCCGTGGGCTGGGGAGAAGGACCAGGCCTGCGGGCTGGGGAGAGCGCGGCCGGGGGGGGGGGGGGCACGGGGCTGAGGCACGACTTCACCCGGGCTGGGTGGGGGTCCCCTGCACACCTGGACAGGTTTCCTGTGGAATAATTCTGCGCCATCCAGGGAGGGGGGCGGTGTGGGAGTATTTTTCTGGGGCTGTTTCCAAGAGTTCGCTCTACGGGCTGAGAGTCTGAGAGGTGCTTGTGTTTGGGCCTGGTTGTGTTTCTGTGCAGGCTGTGTGTGTCTGGTCACCTTCTTTTAACACTAGGAGTGTTGTGCGGGTGGGTGTGCGTGTGCCCTGCATGTGAAGCTGGCAGGGTGTCTGTGTGTTTCTGTGTGTAGGCGCGTGTGTGTGTGTGTGTGTGTGTGCACGCGTGCTGTGTATTCCCCAGCCCCAAGTCTTGCAGGGCGTGCACGTGTGTGTGTGTGTGTGTGTGTGTGTGTGTGTGTGCTCGCACAGCTGTGTTGTGTGTGTGACCCCTTGCGTTTCAGCTTCTCTGCTCCCGTGTGTCTGTTTTCCTCCCGGAGCAGGAGGGCGTGTGCACAGTTCCGCTGGTGCCCATCTGTGCCCGTGCGTGCGCCGGTGTGCGCGCCTCCCCGGTGTGGGCGGCCCTGCGTGTGCCCGGTGTGCACTCCGCCTGCGAGGGCCTGTGGAGTTTCTTTGAAACGGACACATTGCCCCCTAGCGCTCAGATGGATTCAAAGTCCCGCCGCTCGGAGCTGGAGCCCAGGATCCTCTCAGGCTCCAGGCGCCTTCCTCTCCCTTCACCCCTCTGGGTGGGGAGCGCCCTGCACCTGCTGGAAGGGATTCCTGGGTGGGGGGAAGCGGGGACGCAGCTGGGAGGCCAGGCCAGGGCTGGAGAGGGGTGCTCGGAGCTGGTGGCTTGTGGGGAACTGCCCCCAAATGCCCCCCGTGAGCTGTCTGGGAAGGTCCCTGTGCCCGGGCTGAGACCTCGGGTGGGTCACTGGTACACTCCTGGCCCCAGGACACTCACAGCCAACACCCAACGTCCATCAGCCAGGGGGCGCAAGTCTTCACACCAGCCCGTCAGACCCAGCGAACACACACACACACTCACACACACACATGCACACACACACACACACACACACACACACACACACACACACACACACACACACACACACACACACACACACACACACACACACACACACACACACACACACACACACACACACACACACACACACACACACACACACACACACACGCACACACACACACACACACACACGAATACACTCACACACACTCGCTCACTTCCAGGTGATGGACTGCTTAAAGACTCAGCCCAGCCTGGAAACATGGTAAAAACCAAGAGGTGTTAGCAAGCTGCCCTACTGCACTGTCAGTACCCCAAGGAAGCCGGGGTGACGGTGCAGGCCTACTGTCCCAGTGCGTGGAAGGCCGAGACAGGAGGATCGCTGGTTCCAGGACAATCTCAGCAACATAGTGAGGCTTGATTAAAAAATGTAAAAAGGGCTAGGGGTATAGCTTGGAGGTAGAATGCCTGTGGGTTCAACCCCGGGAGTGGAGAATCCCATACGTCAGTGGGCTTTGCCATCAGACCCAGATCCAATCTTATCTTTGCCTCTTAAAAGCTGTGTGACAGTGGACAAAATCCTGCCTTCTCTGAACCTCAGTCTCCCTCACTGGAAAAGGGGATCCAAGCCATTTCAGATGGAGCGGAAGGCCAGGAGGTGGTTTATGGAGGGGCCCAGGGCGGCACCCGGCAGGTCGTGATTGATGAGAACTGCTCTTATTAGGACTATCCTGGTTATTTTTTCAGTATTTGAATCCAGGGAGATGGAGACAAGAATAGTGATCCAGAGGGACCTGGTTGACTTCACAAACCAGCCTTGTTCACCAGCCGGACTTTGAGACCTCCACCACCCCGGCCTGCTAGTGCAGGGGGAGGCCGTCCACTGTCTGTCCAGTTTACCCCAGCCTCGGCAGGCGGGAGGAACGAGGAGCCGCCCAGGGGTCAGGGGGTGAGACCCACACGGAGCCCCAGGCTGCCGTTGCTAGGCAACAGCATCCCCTCCCCCGCTCCACACACCACGCCTGCCATCTTCTGAGCTTGCTCTCCTGTCTGTCCGTGGCACGAGTGTGTATTGGATGTGCACCGTGCACCATGGTTCTGTCTGGAAACTCAGAAAAAAAGTAGAAAACACAGTCCCAGGCCTCGAGTCAGCTCAGAGGAAGCCTAGTGTTTGGTATGCGAAGGGCTACCTCAATGAGGGGTTAAACAGTGGTGCTGGGAGGGGGGAGGAAGACAGAAGGGTTCCCAGAGGTGGGTTTCCAAGGTAAGTTAGGAGTTTGACAACCAGACAGAGCCAAAGGGCTTTCCAAGCAGCAGAATCCGGTTAGACGGGGTGCAGGAAGGTTCGGGCAGCAGTCGGTTAGATGAGGGAGGGCAGCAGTCGGTTAGATGAGGGAGGCAGCTCAAGGCCAGGGAGCCTCGGATCTGAAGGACGCGGGGCAGGTGGGCTGTGGGGCTTGCCACGAGGGCCAGGAAACAGTTTCAGGGGAAGCCAAGCGACAGTCAGAAGTGAGTTTTTAAAAACCCCCGGAGACCTGAGGGTCTCCACTTCCCTTGCCTTTCAAGGAGGATCCAGAAGCCATCCTCACCTGGTTTCCTTGGAAACAGCACCTGGGGGAAAGCAAGCCCCCAGCGTGTTCCGAAGGAGCCAGCCAGGGCTGTTTGCACAGATGCGAGTTCCTGGGTGACTGTGTGACAAGAGACTCTGCTCCCCGGTGGCCCGGACTTCCCAGGCGGCCGTAGCCGGCAACGCAGCACAAGAAAGCTGGGTCTCCTGGGTTCAGAAGCAGCACTGCCGCCTGCCGCCCGCCGCCCACGCGACCAGGTACAGTGACACCCGGCTACAACGGTGTCAGAGAAGCAAAAGGTACGGGGACCCGCCCAGCTCACAGATAGAGGATGGATAGATAGATAGATAGATAGATAGATAGATAGATAGATAGATGGATAGATGGATGATTATGTTATATTATAAGGCTGCCCCGTGAGATATTTTCTTTCTTCCTTCCTTCCTTCCTTTCTCTCTCTCTCTTCCTTCCTTCCTTCCTTTCTTTCTTTCTTTCTTTCTTCCTTCCTTCCTTCCTTCCTTCTTCCTTCTTTCTCTTTATTTTTGGGTACTAGCAACTGAACTCAGGGATGTTCTACCACTGAGCTCCGCCCCCAGCCCTCTTCATTTCTCATTTTGAGACGGGGCCTCGCTAAGTCACCCAGGCCGGCCTCACGCTCGCACTCCTCCCGCCTCAGCCTCTGGAGCAGCTGGGCTCACAGGCATGTGCCGCTGGGCCCAGCTGGCTCTATTCTTTTTCCCATGTTA
The DNA here is from genome assembly GCA_004027655.1 of Graphiurus murinus. NCBI lineage: Eukaryota > Metazoa > Chordata > Mammalia > Rodentia > Gliridae > Graphiurus > Graphiurus murinus. Next base: position 42,635 of record PVLC010012845.1, read on the forward strand.
TAAAGAAGGAAATGAAGGTACAGAGAGGTAAGGGAACTTGCGAGTAAGAACGCAAAGCAGCGTGACTCCAGCCTCAGCCGGTGGGCCAGTCACTGAGAGGTCCCTGCCCCCCAGGAAGCCAGGGCTGTCACAGAAGGGGAAGCCTGGCCCCCAGCTTTGTGGCCAGGGCCTGGGTCCAGCCCTGGAGGGGACCCCCAGGCCCCCCTCCTTCTGCACTCCTCCTTTTACTTCTGTTTCCCACAAGCTCGGGGCGGCCCCACCTCCCGGTGTCCCTGTGGCTGAGCCACTCTCTTTCCCCTTGTCCCCGTAGAACAAGGAGCGGCTGCTTCCCAGCACGCCCGGCCAGGCGGGGCCAGCTGTGCAAGAGAAGAGCTCTGTGTAGCCGGGCGTGGTGCGCACGCCTGTCATCCCAGTACTCAGGAGGCTGAGGCAGGAGGATTGCAGCTGCCGGGCCAACCTCAGCAATTTAGTGAAACCCAGTTTCCAAATGAAAAATAGAAAGGGCTGGGGGTGCAGCTCAGAGGTAGACTGCCCCTAGGTTCAATCTCCAGGACCACAAAAGGAGGGGGAGGAAGAGGGGGAGGAGGAGGG
>PVLC010012846.1:0-43206 GCA_004027655.1 Graphiurus murinus
AGTAATGATGACACTCTCCTTCTTAATATCTATGACCAACTGTTATTATTTAAGATATCTCATAAAATCCTCCACAGTTTTTCTTTACAAACTCACTCATGACTCAATTTCTCTACTATACACATAGTTGTTTATTCCAAATGCTTCTTTACTCTTTGTGACTGGCTAATCTCACTTAACGTAATGTTTTCCAGTTGCATCCATTTCCCTGCAAAGAACATGATTTTGTTCTTCTTATTGCCATTACAGTATGCCTTTTACAATGCTATTTCAGAAAAACATTATTCTATGAATAATCTCCTTTTTAAACTTAGGTTGAATTTTAAGATACTTGAGACAGTTTCCATCGTTTCTGCATCCTCTTAGATCCTGAATGTGTTAGACTCAGATACTCTCCTCACTCAACTTTCTCCTGGACTCCCTACAAAGGAAAGCTAGATGAACTACTGGACTTGTCCCACTGGATCCCACTGTCTGTGTGTGCGCCTATCACAGTTTACTCTATGGAACATGTGTTTTCTTCTTAGAAATCTACCATTTACAATTCCTCTTGAATAAACTTCTTGGGTAATGGCTGGGGCCTAATGAAAGTTGCAGCCCACTTGTCCTTCATTTTATGTCTCTCTTTTCCTCCTGTCATATTCTCTCTGGGATTACTTGTGTGTTTTGCATTGGGGGATTGAAACCAGGGTATTCTACTTCCAACTACACCTGGAATATTTCTGAAATAAAGTCTCACTAGGTTTCTGAGAGTCTCTCTAAATTTCTGAGGTTGATCTCAAAAACCCCAATTGGCTTACTTCCGCCACTGAAGTACTGGGATTAGAGACATGCCTTGCCACTTCCAACTGTTTCTGAAATTTCTAATATGCTTTAAAAAAAAAAAAAAAAAAAAAAAAAAAAAAAAAAAAAAAACTTCACATCCTTTCTTGATTTGCCTCCTCTGTGTCTTACATTGGCAATATACCTGATCCTAACTTTTAATTGGCCCAGGCACTATCCTTGCAAGGAGATAAAAAAGCATCCCATGAACAGCACATTTTAAACATCCAGGACTAATTCTGCTCATAGTATCAGGGCATAAAATTTTATACCCACTGTACACACAATAGAATTCATCAGCAAAGTATAAATATCAAGTATGTAACATATGTGAACAAATAATTTTATAAACGCTGGTACAAAATTTCATAGTATAGGAAGATAAAAATAGCAAAGGGTTTTTTTTTTAATTTTGCACTAGAAATGTAGTTTAAAAATTTAGGAGGAATTGGTATCTTGAGGTTTTCTGCCCTAATCTCACAAATAAGAGGAATATTTCCTGAGAACACTTTCTAGGCATCATTATTTAATCCATATTATCCATTTTTCTATTTCTTCTTTGCTGCTTTTTTTTTCTAACTCTATGGATGAATGTCATATAAATCAATTTGTAATTACTTGTTACAGAGGGAGATACACTACGGTTTTTATCAAATATTTTCGTCTTCATACTTGCTGTTCTGGTCTTCTCTATTTTGGATATTTTGGAGTATGTAATGGCCTTTAGTGTTCTCTGTTATTTATGCAGAATGAAGAACCGATTCACAAATTTATGATACTGTGGGTATCTAGTATTCAATTTAAGAAGTTCTGATCTGAACTATTAGGTCATTTATGCATTGAACTCCAATTGTGGTGTGAATTTCTGTTGTTTATTGCCACATTTTTTAAGTATTCTAGTATTCAGACTAGCGTCAATTGATGTTGTTTGGAAGGTTAGATTTACTGAACATGTGGCTTCTTAGGCTATATGAAGTGATATCATAATATTGGGGACTCTATGCTAAGCACTCTATCTTTTGTGCCTGAGATTGTGACATTGTGTCCATAGAATTATGCATCTTCCCTGATCCTCTGCTAACCCAGAACTCTGAGGGCTCACTAATCTTCATTGTCATTCTGAGATGGATCCCTTGTGTCCACATTCACGTGTGTTTTTCATATGACCTGCCACTCTGACTTATTTTATTTGGGGGGAATATTTAGAAAGAAAATACTTATCATACTTATTGAAAACTTGACCTATCACATCAATTGGTTATTACTGTAGAAACTATTTAAAAGAATATGAACTGAATAATGTCCATGTTCTAGTGTGTCAAAATTCAAGTTGTGACATATGTTTGTTGGAGGAGGAAAAAGGTTTCTTATAGTATATATGCCTTAACTGACACCAACCAAATATCTTGTTACTGACTTAAAAATTGGGAAATGTTAGCCAGGGCATTTGTGTCTCTAATCGCACATATACAGGCCACAGAAGCCCATTTTATCACTGATGTTAAAAATGCAGTGTGGAAAATGAATCCCATGATTATGACTCTTGTGGGTTTTGATTCTGGGTATGTTGGTGGAGGTGGTGGGCAGTTCCATGACTGAACACTTTGCAGACATTATACCTGCTGGACAGAAAGCTGGTAATGTCCAGCAGAGAGCAGTGGCTGTGTACAGGGAGCTGTGTGGGTGAGTAGGCAGATGTTTATTTATCTACTATATGTGCAGGATCATCAGAGCTGCCGGTGCATACCTTTTAGATCACGTCATGGAGGGTTGGGAGCATGATGTGTCATCTTTATTCTTTCATTTATCTATGAAGAATTTCTCCACCTTTGCAGTGCATAACCTTCATCACCCACTTGACTTCACCTGCTCTTAGAAATTTGATATATCAAGTACTGTGTGTATGCATGTCACTATCATGATGGACATATTTTGGTGTGAGACAATAATGCACCAAAATATTAAAAATTAATGAATAAAAGTTACTGCTAAAAAATTAATACGTGACAATTCATACTCATATATGTTTAAGAAAAGATCATCCATCAACAAAATACTTAATATCTAACAGTATATGAGGAAGTTTTTAGAAATAAAATATTTTATTAATACTGGGATTTTTGATGCTTGAGGATGCAGTTATCAAACAATTTAATTCTGTACGAATAAAACAGTCTCCTAATGCAAAAATATTATTAATCTGTCCTTTTATGGGTATTTCTCAATCATGGTTTCTAATGTGCAAAAATAAAAAGTCTTAATATTTTCCTGCAACAGACTGCCAGATATTGCCTTAATTCATGGATTTTTGGAATCTGTGAGGTACAGGCACAATTTTTTCAAGTAGTTGCTACACTCAAACAAGTAGTTTACTGGTGGGATGCATTCCTGGGGAAGCAGGTAGGTGAGAAGAGTCCTGGTAGTTTGTATGCCAGACACAAACACACTTGTGTTCAGAATGGTGGATAGATGTCCTTTTTTATCCTAAGATAAAAGTTTTTGTTTCATGTCTGTTTTGGTTGTTGTAGCAGCATAATAGTTTTAAATGTTTAAATGTTTCACACCAATTATAAGTATATAAATCTTTAAAAAAACATTTTTAAATAATTGATATTCTTTTATTTGGGCATTATAATAATGACCTTTGTTCAAATTTATACAAACATACACACACTCAGTAGTTGGTGTGGTTCTCTCCTGATCCTCACCCCACTCTTGGAACATATTCGTAAGATTGGTAATAATGCCTTCATATGTGAACATGACATTATTCTAACTCTCTCCTTCTTCAAGACTCCTTTACTTATATTTACAGAAAGTAGCTGAGATTTTAACGTAAGGCATGCTTTCCTATACCTTACCTCTTTGTACTATGCCAGTATCTTCTATAGATTTCACATGATTAAAACATTTTTTTACAAGTAAAAAACTATTCAATAAGATACATAATTTCCTCATATTTTCCCAAATATTTCTGTTTCAGGATCCCACTTAAGGCACCACATTACATTTACTTTCTGGTGTACTATATATTCATTGCTGCATAAGAAATTTCACAAAGCTTAGTTGTACAAAACATGTACACATAAACCTAACAGTTTCTTTTTTCTGTTACTTTATATTGAACTCAGGGGCATTCCACCTCCGAGACATTCTCCCAGCTCTATTTTATCTTTTTTTTTTTTTTTTTTTTTACTTTGAGAGAAGATCTCACTAAGTTACAGGGTCACACTAAGTGGTTGAGGTTGGTCATGAACCTGAGATACTCCTGCCCCATCCTCCCAGGTTCTAGGATTATTAGCTTGTGATACCACATTGGCCAGACTTACAGTTCTTGTAGTCAGGAATCAACAAGTAGATGATGACTGAGGAAGAAGTCTCAACAATAGTTTAAGATGGGGCATGATGTCCTTGCAAGCTCCTGTGTTTCTAGTAAGAGTGCAATTTTCTTCCACTGATGAGATTATATCACTGGTGAATTATTCCAAGTCTTTAAAGAATCAATAGCAATTCATTACATGTCTTCATACAGCAAAAAATCTGCAACTTTCCCTCAACAATAGCGGAGCAGAGATTACTTTATTCTGTGAAGCTAGTTTATATAGAGACCACAATAAAAAATATACTGCTTTTGAACAAAAGCAGAATAGATTGATATATCATATGAATACAGAGACAAAGTTTGTCAGGGAATAACTAGCAATGTAGTCAAAATGATTACATGTTATTACAATGCTATTTATCTCAGGAGTTCAAGAATGTTCAACATTCTAAAATGTATAGGGTAAGGAATATTTTAATACAATGAAATACAAAAGACAGATGATTATATGGTACTTCACAAATTCAAAACCCAATGATGAGAAAAAAAGCGCAGCAAGAGAAGCATAAAGAAAATTGTCTTGATCAAGAGGATAACCAGACTGGCCATGGTGGTTCATGCCCATAATCTCAGTGTACATGAGGCTGAGACATTTGGATCAGAGGTTTTAGGCCACTCTCAGAAAATCAGTTAGATTCTCAGAAATGTAATGAGTTTCTGTTTCAAAATTTAAAAAAGCTGGGTGCCTAACTCAGAAGGTTCAATTCACAGTACCTCCTCCTCCCAAAATATTGGAGTATCTATTGAAGCTGGGAATTCAAGCTTTCCTGTAAGGCTTGTGCATGTTGCCATTTTGGAAATGAAAGGAGCATGCCAATTCTTTTCACTTTGGCCAGAAGTAAAGGTCCTAACAATTATTCTATAAAAATAAATGTCATAAAAATAAATGTCATACAAATTGGAAATCATGTCAAAACAACTCTGTTTTTAAATGATTTAGCTTTTTGTATGGAAAGAATTTATTATTTTAATAGCATAAATGGAGTCAAAGACCACTAAAATTATGGTGAAATTTAGTTCAATCCGTAAGAATTAATGTAATTTCTAGGTATCCTTTTATATTTTTGATCTTTTTTTGTGTGTGTGGTACTAAGGTTTGAACCCAGAGGCATTTTAACTTCCAGCTACACCCCTAGACCTTTTTTATTCCTTATTTGTAAACAGGGTCTCACTAAGTTCATGAGAGCCTCACTCTGCTGAGGCTGTCTTCCATCCTGTGATCCTTCTGTCTCAGCCTCCCAAGTAGAGGGATTACAAGAGTGCACAACCAGGCCTGCCTCCATATGTTAATTTCTAAGATGAAACTCCAAAATAATTCCACTTAATAGCCAATGTGTTGGCACATGCCTGTAATTCCAGTGAGTAAGCACCTGAGACAGAAAGTAAGCAGGTATGAGCTCAGTCTAAACTCTGTTTCAAAGTTATAAACAAATAGAGCAGGGCTGCAGCTCAGAGTCGAAGTGCCCCTTGGTTTATTCCACAGTAGGAAAAAAGAAAGACAGAGAGATGCAGAGGGAGAGAGACAGACAGACAGAGAGACGGGGGGGGGGAGAGAGAGAGAGAGAGAGAGAGAGAGAGAGAGAGAGAGAGAGAGAGAGAGAGAAAGAAGAAAAGAAAAGAGAAGAGAAGAGAAGAGAAGAGAAGAGAAGAGAAGAGAAGAGAAGAGAAGAGAAGAGAAGAGAAGAGAAGAGAAGAGGAAAAGAAAGAATTTCATTTAAGGCAGCATCAAAAATATTTCCTTTCAATCTTTCTGCTAAGCCTTCTAAATAACTACCAAATTATACTCTGCAGAAAAGAAATAACTCTTCAACAAATATGGATGAAGTTAGAGAATCAATGAATAGAATGGAATCAAATTAAAATGCTGCCATGTTATTTGCAAGGAAATGGATGGAACCGGAAAACATTATGTTAAGTGAGATTAGTCAATCACACACACACAAAAAAAATTGTATGCTCTGCATGTGGAAGTTAGGGAGAAAATGGACATAAGAGGTACTCCAAAGGAAGAAGGAGAAACATTTGGTTAGCAAAGAGTTTGATTTCACAGAAGGTGATGAGGGAGGGAGGCAACCTAATGCATATGATGTACTTTCATGAACATATCAAGGTCAATCACTAAATTAAACTTGAGAAGGAGAGAGGGCGAGGGAGTGGGGCAGGAATTGAGGAAGGGTTAAGTGAGAAATGTGTGAATGTATGCCTTTATCAGCTTGTATACCTAACAAAGATGTACGATTACAGTGCACCAATTTAAAATAAAATAAACAAAACGAGGAAATAATAACTATTTTTCTTATAACCAACAATGTCTGTCACACTTATACTCAACTTTTATTGATTATTAGCACATACCTAGCATTCCCTCTGCTAGGCACCTTCACTTATATTACACCATTTTTGTAATTAAAGTGGAATAAAATTAGATTGATCAATAAATTAGCCTCAAAGGGTTAAATGAGACCTGTATGCATATATGTCTCTACCAGTTTGTACCTCACAACAATATATGAATACAATGCACAAGTAAAAAAATAAATTACAAAAAAAAATGCTACCATGCCACAATGGAGGCAATCACATTTCTGAAGAGCGAGGCAGCAGCACGGGTATTAGGCAGGTATTCCAATGATATCAGAACTCAATAAAACTTAATATCCCCTAAATGAAATCATTCAATCAAAAAGAAACTATTGAACTGATAGCTGCTTCTCAAAAGAAGAAATGCAAATGGCCAATAAACACATAAAAATGTTGAGCTACATTAGCAATCAGGGGAATGTTATTCAAAATTACACTAGGATTCCATTTAATTCTGGTGAGAATGGAAATTATCAAGAATAGAAACAATAACAGATGCTGTTGAAGATATGGGGGAAGGAATGCTATTGTTGTACACTATTGTTTAGTTTGTAAATTAGTGCAGCTTGCATTGAGTGTAGTTTAGAGGTTTCACAAAAGACTAGGAAAGGAACCAACATGTACACTAGCTATACCAGTCTTCAGCATCTTTCAGGAAAATTTAATATTAGAATAGTATAGTGACACATGCATATTCATACCTATAGCAACAAGGTTCACAGTAGCCACATATGAAACCAAAACAGATGGCCATGGACAGATGAGGGGATAAATCATATGTGGTATTACACAAAATGAGGTTTCACTCCAAAGAGAAATAAAGGATGTCATTTGCAGGAAAATGAATAAAACGGAGGACATAATCCTAGGTGAAATCAGACAGTTTCATAGACTCTGGGGTCATATGCTTTCTCTCATATCTGCAAGATAAAGAGAAAATAGGGAAGAAAAGTGAACTTTTTTACAGTAAGAACTGAGATCAGAAGAATATGGAGTGGGATATTGGATGGAGAAATGGAATAGAAAAAGGATGCTTAAGCGAGGAGACAGATCAAGTAGTACTATGCTCATATGTGAGGTGTCAATAATGAATTTAACATACTGTACACAGTGGGAGAAGAAGGGAGATGAGGTTAGCACAGAACCACACAAAAGGTGTTGTGAACATACGTGATTGGAATACTTTGAACCTCACTATGATAAGTACTGCATAAGTAAAATTCTAAAACAAAGAAAAGAAAACTCAGTTGGAAAAGGCAAAATACTGTGGAATTTCACATCTGTGACCAAAGGCAAAATTATTTAGATAGTATAGAGATTAGTGATTATTAAAAACTCAGAAAGGAGGAATGATAATGAGATGAAGTGAGAGGAATTCATTAGGAGACAGGAATGATTCTCTATGGTAGTGTAGTGTCAGTCATAATACTGTTTCAAAACTCCCACACATTTTGCTTGGCATGGAGGCACATGCCTGTAGTCTTGCTTATTTGGGAAACTGAGTAAGGAAGATCACAAGATCAAGGTCACCCTGGGCAACAGAGGGACAACCTGTCTCTAAATTCATGTTATAAAAATGAAGCTGGAATAAAAAGATAATAAGCTGGGGACATAAGTCAGTGTTAGAATGCTTGCCTAGCATGTGTGAGCTTTTTGGTTTAGTTCTTAGTGCTGCAAGAAAAAAATAAAGAAAAAAAAATGACAGCAGTATTTTATTAAAAAATATTGATATGTATATAATCAAACACCTTATTTCATATGTTTTGGCATTCTAATGAGAAATGCTGACTGAATAATATATTTCCAAGTGTACAAAATAACTTTCCTGAAGGTAGTGAAGAAAAATGGCCTAAATTATTTAAGAGATAAGGGTAGTGTCTAAGTATAAATGTCAAATTATGTGTTTCTTTCTTTGAAAAGCTGTTTCTTTGGAAGTACTGTGTGGGCTGAAATGTAGCAAAAAATGGTATTTAGTAAATAATTGAGTGATATTACAATGCTTTCCATGCCTTTTGATTGGCAAATAGTAAGAGAATTAAAAGATTTGTGTATAAACAAATGCATATTCCAAATAATTCCTTCTGGAAACAGTAGAAGAAAAGAATTTAATCTTCACCAGATTTTTCCAAAACCTGAATGTAGAGTTATCTTTTGAGCCCAAGGTTTCTGGTTTATGTCTCTTTTAGGATGCCTTCCTGTTAGGAGATGGTCCCCAGTTTCAGTCAGAAGTTCAGTCAAGTTTCAGTTCCTTGTAATCTCTAAGTTTCTGTTTCTCCTGATTCAGGTGCTCTCAGCCTAAACATAAGTGTCTATTTCCCCTGAACCACGTGCCCTGAACCATTGTGTCCATTAATAGGTCTTTTACTAGGTCCCGGTGGAAGGGACACCCCCTCCCCTCCAGCACCCGCCAATCCTGAGCTGACATGGGCAGAAAAAGCTAGAGTAATCCACCCTGATGGTATATAAGCTCTCCCACCCACCCAAATAAAGCTCTTCTTTTCTTGCTTGCATTTCACGCGCCTTTTTCCTCTGGTGTCGTGTTCGGACCTAGGTCGTGGGGGAAAAGCCTTACATTTGGTGGCCCATACGGGTATGGGCACCTTCAGCCCTACGCCAGATCCTCTCCCGAACCTGCAGACGACTGGGTCCTACTCTGGACACCCTCGTCCACTTTCTCAAACGCCTCCTTATCCGCATACCACGATCAGCTTGTCACTTGAGTGAGTCCCCTATAGGCCCGTCACCCTGGAGTGACTATCCTCAGGATTCTTGACCATGATCGCTGGGCTGATTTCCTGACATCACCGAGGAGGGAGATTGCACCCCCCCCACGGCCTTTATGGTTCACGGGGGACTCCCAGGCAGAACCGTTTATCTTGTCCTAAAACCCAGGGAAGTAGGAGCTCCACTCCACTCTCTCTGGCTCCATTCCTAGGAACTGCCACCATTCTGGTTACATTCCTAGGAACTCCACCCCTCCTTCTCTGGCTCCATTCCTTTCTCTTTCCTCCTTCAGTCTGAAAACCCTGACATCAGGTAACCGTGACCTCCGCCCTCTGGGGCTCCAACTCAGGTGGAAGACACTGGTGATAACCCGACCTCCCCTAATCTCCTGTCTCCTGACCTCCTCTGTCAGGGTTAGACTCGGGGGACGCCCTTTTGGCTCCGTCACAGATCTACCTTCTGTGTTCATATTCTCTCTCTCTCTCTCTCTCTCTCTCTCTCTCTCTCTCTCTCTCTCTCTCTCTCTTTCTCTCTCTCTCTCTGTCACACACCATTAGACATGGGAGGAGCCTCCTTCCTCTCTGTGGACTCCCCCCTCCAATGCCTCCTCTCCAACCTCAAAACTCTCTCTCTCACCACCGACATTAAGCCAAAATTCTTGATTAAATTTTGTTCACAGTATTGGCCTACCTACAAACATTATAACCAACACTTCTGGCCGGTCAACGGCTCTTTAGACCCCCACCTCCTCAGAAATCTCTCCAATCACTGCGAGCATTCGAAAAAGTGGAAGGAGATTCCGTATGTCAAGGCTTTTTCTGCACTTTATGTTCCCCTTGTCAGGTTCTTCTTGCTACCTTTCCCTCTGTAGCCTCCTGACCCAACCAGGCCCTCTGATGGCCCTGATCAAGCGGAGGAGCCTCCTCCTTATCGCCCTCACCCTGGATCCTCTTCTCTCCCTCCTCCTCCTCCCGGCCTAAACCTGAACACCCCTCCTCCATACCCCTTTTTCAATGAGTGATCTCAGGGCCTTCCGGAGCCATTTAGGTTCCTTCACAAGTGATCCCACTACCTTCATCAAGGAATTTCAATGGGTGGTCCAATCCTACAGCTTAACCTATCACGACATGCACATGATCTTAGCTAACACCTTACTGCCCGAAGAAAGGTTGAGAGTCTGGAAAAATGCCAGAGCAAGCGCAGATGAGATCCATAGAACAGATGCTGCCTTCCCCCCGGGACCCACTGCCGTTCCGGCACAAGACCCTAATTGGGATTAGCGGTCAACTTCCAATACAGCAAATCGTCCAAAACTCCATCCGAGTTTCTCGAGGGGCTCACACAGGCTTTTCTTAAACACACCAATCTGGACCCCAAGACTTTGGAAGGCAAACAGGTCTTAATGACCTACTTCCTGTCTCAAAGCTACCCCGACATCAGGCAGAAACTTAAAAACTGGACCTTGGTCCCGCTAAGCCTCAGACTGAGATTCTGGCCATTGCCTTCAAGGCATATCACAACAGGGACGAGGAGACTGAGCTGAGATGACAAAAGGCAGAGCAACAGAAGTTCCGCATGTTGGCCCAAACTCTCCAGGGTCCCCTGAGGAGGATCCCAAAAGGCCACAGCCCAGAATGAAATGCCGGTGCATGGGCCACTGGAGTTCTGATTGCCCCGGGTCTCGAGGAAGGTCCTTGGCTCAGGCCCGGATCTTTGCCCTGGCCTCAGACTGAGGCATCCCTGTGCTCCCTGGCCTAATGATTCCACTCTTCTCCTCGGAGCCTAGGGTCATGTTGAGAGTAGAAGGAAGAAACATCTTCTTCCTACTAGACACAGGAGTCTCATTCTCGGTCTTGACGGATTTCTGGGGTCCCATGGTCCCTTCAGACACGCCTATAGTTGGGGTAGACAAAAAACATACAAACCTAAAAAGACACCCCTCTTATCTGTGCTTTGGGCCCACACCTTTTCTCTCAATCCTTCCTCATTATGCCCCAATGTCCAGTGTGCCTCTCTCCCAATTAGGTGCAACAGTACTCCTCCCCTCCACAGCCCTTTCCCTAATCCTGGTGTCCCAGCCAAGCCGTGGAATACCAGGAGTCTGCTCCGTTAAATAATCTTCCTGATCCCCTTCCAGCTACAGATCTATTCCAAGTTCGCCCTCAGATATGGGACTTGGAAACTCCCTCCGTCATTCACTGTAACCCAGTTCACATTACTCTGCAAGATCCTACTACCTTTCATGCCAGGCACAATACCCCTGCCCCTGCACTCCCTCTTGGGTCTCCAGCCCATTATCTCTCAACTGCTAAAAAAGGGACTCCTTCGCCAAGTTCATTCCCCTTTTAATACTCTGATCTTGGCAGTAAAAAAGCCCAATGGTTCCTATCATCTGGTTCAGGACCTCTGAATCATCAATGCCGCCCTACGCCCCATCCATCTGCTGGTCCCCAATCCCTATACTATCCTGTCCCAAATCCCAGCTTCTGCTGCCTTCTTCTCAGCCATAGACCTTAAAGATGTCTTCTTTTCCATTCCCTTGCACTCTGATTTCCAAGATATATTTGCCTTAACCTGGACCGACCCAGACACCAAACATGCTCAGCAGCTAACCTGGACGGTCCTCCAACAGGAATATAGGGACAGCCCTTACATATTCGGTCAAATACTGGCCTCAGACCTTGCAGATTTCCGCGCCAAATGCCCGTTGGCTACGCTCTTACAGTATGTCGATGATTTCCTTCCATGCTCCCCTTCTGTTCTAGACTGCAAAAGAGATAGGGCTGCTCTCCTAATTTCCTTTCTGACAAGGGGTACAGGGCCTCCCGTTCCAAAGTGCAACTAGTACGAGACCAGGTCACATACCTGGGTTTCGATCTTCAACATGGGCTAAAGTATATCACAGTACACAGAAAGCAACAGATATTGTCCCTTCCGGTCCCCATCACTAAGGCTGACCTCCTGTCCTTCCTAGGGCTGGTTGGGTATGTCAGGGCATGGATACCCAACTTTTCACTCCTGGTTAAGCCTCTATATGAAGTAACAAAGGGCCGTCCACTGAGCCACCCTCCTTCTCCATTGTCCAGCAATTCAAACTCCTTCAGAAACTCTTCCCACAGGTCCCTGCATCATCTTCCCGATTTACAGCGGCCCTTCTTCCTGTGCGTACAAAAAAGCAAGGCCAAGCCCTGGGAGTGTTGGGTCAGGAATTAGGACCCACTTTTGTCCCAGTTGCCTATCTCTTCAAACTATTAAATACGAACATCAGGGGGTGACCTCCCTGTCTACGGGCCTTGGCAGCTGCACAGCTCCTATACAAGGAAGCCTTTAAACTCATGTTCGATTCTCCACTGACCATTTTTTCTCCCCACCATTTACAAGACTTAATGACGTATTGGGGATTACAGACCCTACCCCCTTCTAGAATACTCTCTGTTAGTCTCCTATCTCCAACATCCCCACATTACCTTCTGCTCTTGCTCCCAGCTTCATCCCACATTGCTCCTCCCTCTCTCTCCAAATAAAGTAATGTAGGGAAGGCTCTTTGTTCCACCTGACCACCATTTGCTCCAGGACCCTAACTTTAACAATACTTCCTCTTCCTTGCCAGGCACTTCCCCTGGACTGACCTCCCTCCTTTCTCTATACACATAGAACTGTAGAAGTTCCAAGACCTGCTTTTTGCCTGACCCAATGCTTACACCCCTTATCTCCTCCTTGCACCCCAGGCAGTCTGTGTACTTCCCTCTCTCCACAACCTCCAAAGGCCTGCAGCCCCCCGGCAAGGGCCGGCTACTGTCATGCTCTGCACGCCAACAGCGGCTAAACTCTGTACACCGGAAAACACGCTAACCCCCTGGATTCATATTTCTAGGCTCAAGCCTTACCTTCCGCAGACACCAAGGACACGGTGGACTCTGCTTGCCAGTTCCAGTGTTTCCCCTCACAGGGTAACCCATTAAAGCTCACCATCTCCAGAGTGGGACATTCTGCGAGCTCACAAGAACAATTTTCCTTAGGAATTACTAGGTGCTCAAGAATGATGACACTTCCACTTGCTGACCATTGGAAGTCATTTATGACATCCCTCTACTGCAAGCAGTGGCTCTTACCCCCTGGAATCCTAAGCCTTGAACAATGATTGGATGTCATGGCTTGCCTGCAGCTACAAGGGACCTTCATTGATCTATCTCCTGACCTCCTCCTTCCCTTTGTCCTAACCCTATGGGCTCTAATCCACTGTTTGTTGATCGACCACCCTCCTCAGCAGGAAGTAGCTACAGAAGAAGTTGACGCCCCACCTCCCTAAAGACAAAGAGGGGGGAATGTTAGGAGATGGTCCCCAGTTTCAGTAAGAAGTTCAGTCAAGTTTCAGTTCCTTGTAATCTCTAAGTTTCTGTTTATCCTGAATCAGGTGCTCTCAGGCTGAACATGAGTTGCTATTTCTCCTGAACTACACACCCTGAACCATTTGTCCCTTACTAGGTCCGTTACTATGTCACACTCGAAGGGACACCCCCTCCCCTCTAGCACCCTCCAATCCTGAGCTGACATGGGCAGAAAAAGCTAGAGCAATCCACCCTGACTGTATATAAGCTCTCCCACCCAGCCAAATAAAGCTCTTCTTCTCTTGCTTGCATTTCATGCGCCTTTTTCCTCTGGTGTCGGGTTCAGACATGGATCGTGGGGGAAAAAACCTTACACTTCCCATTTTGGTATAAAAAAATTAGAAATATATTGGAAAACATATTGTAGATTTATAAGTAATCTCATTGATTTGTGTCAGGGGCCAGAAGGCTGGTCACAGCCAGAATTCACACTTTGGGGGAATTCCCCCTCAGCACTCACAATGACTATGCAGAAACAGGTTCTATCTGTTATCCTGCTGAGGCCTTTACCAAAAAAGGACAAGGTCAGTCTTGGCCAATCCTGCAAGCCCACACAAGCTTACCTGACCCTCCTGACTCCACCCCTCATCTCTAGCTACTTAAGCAGTCTTTACTTAATAAAAATTGAGGTTTGATCAGAATCCTGTCTTGCATCCATTCTTTCACGTCCCTTGTTTGTTTCATTCCTTTAGGTTAAGCCGCCTCGGTCTCCCTTTCCCAACCCCCGCTGGCCGGGGCATTTAATGGCACCCAGACGTGAGGCCTGAGGTTTAGGCTTTCCAGGGAATGTCTGCACATCAGGTCTGGCCGGACACTCTCCTGAGTCACCATGGAAACTGCCGTGAGAAAAGACTCTGTCATTGGATTGCCGCGGAACGCCCGCCATGAGACTGATCCTGGTGTAAGGTAAGCAGACGAATTTTGCAAACAAGAACTACCCTAAAGGCTTAAAAGTCTCCCCTTCTACATTGGTTTTAAGATTTAAGGCTCTCAATCCACGTCCAGTCCGTTAATAGGCACTTTGCTACGCCAATCCGGGAAGTGTGAAGGGTACTGAGATCTGGCTATGTGAAAACTCTGAATCACTCTGACAAAAGGCCTAGTTTCTGGTTACTCCTTATCACGAGTCCTACAAACTCTGAGCTCACTAAAATCTCAGTGGTCACATCCTGGTATGGGGCTTATACATCCGGACCTATGATACGTGAGAAGAGGCCCTCCTTGGGCAAATGGACACTGTGACTAAGGCTTGTAATCCAGTTTCTTGTTACTGTCTGAGCTGACCTGGTACGGGGTTTATACGTTCCAGAGGCCTCTGCGGAGGACACAGATTTAGGAGCCTCTTCCGTCACCAACATGGGTTCCTCTCTTAGTTCCCATGAAATTTTCCCTAGTGGGCTCAAGGAGCCCCTCAGGACGCAAAGAATTAGTGTTTAAGATTCATGAGGCATGTCCCCGGCTTTTACCAGAGGGCACCATCAATTCAAGACAATGGAAAAGAGTAGAATTCTTGTCCCTGGCTTTTACCAGAGGGCACCATCGATTCAAGAGGATGGAAAAGAGTAGAATTCATGTCCCTGGCTTTTACCAGAGGGCACCATCGATTCAAGAGGATGGAAAAGAGTAGAATTCATGTCCCTGTTTTCTAGCAGAGGGCACCATCGATTCAAAGACGATGGCAAATAGTAGGATAGTTCTCAAGCCTTTGGCCCAAAAAAGGTTCCTCTCATAACCTTCTCCTATTAAAACCTTGACATTCTCAGGGTTCACCCCCGAGATCCCAATATCCAAGACATAATCAAGACAGGAAAAATGGTTTAAAAAAAAAAGTTTGCAGCTGCCCCTGGCCCAAACGACAAATTCAATACAATTGCCCACAAACCCAGTTTCAAATAAAACCCAGTTTCAGCCTCCCCCGCCCCCAGGATATACCTGACAGGTCCAAAAGTCCTGAGCCCGAAATACAAAAACTTTACCCCTCCCTAAAGGCCTTAGGAATTTCACCCCCTGGGGACTCGCCACTCAGGAGGAACTTTAGATAAGCAAACTGCCCAATACCCCTCCCCAAAGGCCTTAGGAATTTCACCCACCCCCTCTCCCCTCTCTCAGATTCCATCAGACAGATTAAGTTTTCCATCACCCACTAGATCTCATCTTTAAGACAGATACAGATGGCTTTTCCCCCTGGCCTCCTGGCTCAAATACAAAATGCAGGGCTAAAGGCATGGCGTCACTTGCCTCCTAAAGGGCCAGCCATAACATCATTGACAAAAATTCGCCAGGGCCCGGATGAGTCTTATAGCAATTTCATCAGCCGCTTTACAAACGCGGCCAAACGCCTAGCTGGTAAAGGCGAAATGGAAAGTGCCTTTATCAAACATTTGGGCTATGAGAATGGTAACCCAACTTGCCAGGAAACCATTAGGCCACACTATGGCGGCAGTTTTTCAGACTATATTAAACTTTGTCCTGGCATACAAGCTTCCCATGCTATCGGAGTAGCTATAGGACCGGCCACAGCATTTCTCTCATGATAAACAGCAAACTAAACAGCAAAAACTCTGTTTTAACTACAGACAGCCAGGCCACTTCCTTTGCTTGTGATGTAGGTGTGGTTTTCACTGGGCTAGTGAATGCATTCCTCCCCACAAAAATTAGAGAGCCAGTTTCTGACTCTCTAAAACTTTTGTTAAAAGTGTAACTGCAATGTATCTCTTTGTAATCTCATATGTCCTAACAAACCAGTCGGTTTGTCTTATACAGTTAATGTCAGATAAAAAGCTCTCACATTCACAAAACTTTGTCTTTACTAGATATATTGACTTCAATAATTGTTCTTTTTTATTTTATATTCGGGAAATAAAGTTAGCTACTGCAAGGGGCAAAACCTCTTCTCCCTAAGATGTGTTATAGCAGACCTCACCATAAAGTCCTTCGTCCCTCCAGGAGATAACAATGATCGTTTTACTGATATCTACCTAATTTTGCTCTTCCTAGGAATATCCTTAAGTCCTTTTAAGATCTACAAAAACAATTTTTGTTATTATTTGTCTTTTATAAAAATGTATGAGTGTGTGTATGTGTGTATATGTTTCATCACTTTTGTGTATGTCTGTATCCATAAATGTATTGTCTATATGGTACCAAAATTAGCTTATAGAGCTAATTTAAAAGAGCGCTCATAGGTAAAAATAAATAAATGGATCCAAATATCTTTTAATTCACGTGACTTAAGTCTTTAACAAAATAAGTTCTTTAAGTTTATTAAACAAGAGATGTCATTAAAAGTTAACAGATATTTTCAGGATAAACAATAAAGGTTACTTGTCTGTTCTATTTGATGTCCACAACTACAATGCTTATTTTATTTTTTAAAATCTTTTATTTGTTAAATAGTAACTAAAAGTGCTGACGGGCTATTAAAATGGGTAAACTAGATAAAAATAAGTACGTTTTCTTACAAATGACTTATCTTTATAAGTAAGTTAAGCCGGGCGTGGTGGCACACGCTTGTAATCCCAGCATTCGGAGGCTGAGACCGGAGGATCCGGGTTCGCGGCCAGCCTCAGCTACCTAGTGAGGCACTCCGCAACTTAGTGAGACTCGGTTTCAAAATAAAGAATAAAAAATAGGGCTGGGGGTATAGCTTGGAGGTAGAATGCCCCTGAGTTCAATCCCCGGTACCGCAAAAAAAAAAAAAAAAAAAAAATCCATCATCAAGACATGGTTTACATTTGTTTGCCTTAGATAAATGTTTTATTGACCATCTATCAGATAATAAGCTTATTTCTGATCATTATTATTATTATTGTCTTCTAAACTTAAAAAATTTATAGCTATTTAATTTTTACCAATGCTATTAACCTACATAGACTTACTTATTTTTTTATTATTAATATTGGCCTCTAAACTTAAAATATTTAAAACTATTTAATTTTTATCAATGCTGTTAACATACATAAACTTATAATTATGTTTATTTTACTAAGCCACAAATTCTAAGTTTCATTTCAATGGTTCAACTAAGGTTATGTTAAGGTTAAGTTAAAATTGTTAACTTTTATAAATTTTGTTAACTATTACTGGTTTCTTTATTAGTTAAATATACTTATGTCTCCTAAGTATCTTCTAAACTACAAAACTTAAGAAAATACCTTACCTAGCTAATATTCTATAAGCAAAAAGGTTAATAACAATTTTTGAGGTTTATATTTATGTATTTCTAAATTATATTATAATCATTTTCAAACAAAGATAGTTACCGGTGATAAAACACTGGACATTCTACCTCATGCCACTCTGGTTAAGATAAATGAGTAATTATATATATAAAGTCAAATTTAAATAAAAATTTATGTCATCAAATATTATCAGAACTATTATATCTTTATAATTGTTATCTGTTAATATTACAGATGTACTTTAACAAAATAACCTAAACAATGTTTTGATAACCATTTCCTGAGAAACAGGCTATGATATTGACTCCTAATCGATAAAAGGACTGGTAAAACTGACTGGGTGCTCAACAACCAGGTCTTATAAAACAATCAGGAAGTAAAAAGGCCAAAAGGATAGCCAATATTTTGGCCCCTGCCCTCCAAGGTCAAATAGGACCTAGGGAAGACTTCACTAAGGCTCCTATAGCTCCGGTGAGTCATCTGACCTCCCAAAACAGGGGGATCATGAAGGCTCCAGAGACTGGGAACCACCAACACAATCTCTCCAAAAAAAGGAGGGTCATTAAAAGCAGACCATGACCCGTCCTCACAGATGAGAGGCAAAGCCTCACAGGAGTAAATCTGAGGAGCCTTAACTGACCTTATCAGCAAAATTTATAATTCATGATTAACCAATATTGGGCTAACTACCTGGCCTTAAACACCCAGCAGGGAAGTATAACCAAAAATGAGTGTCTACATTATAATTTATAATGATGCTTCTGCCTTTAGGCTCATAGGAAAGATATAAAGTGACATTAATGCCCAAAACTTCTGAGTGTTTATAAAATGCTGTAAAGCTAAACTTGTCTTGCTTAAAGTTGTACAGGTCCAGGACCACCAACATCATAAGTTCCTATTCCTGTAAGGTACTGAACAGTTTAAGAGTTTTGTTCAAGGTTAAAAAAGCCTATTTAAATTCTCCTATATACTGTAAACTAGGAATCTTGCTTCTTTTTACTCTTATGAAACCTTTTTTATTTTCCCTTTTTGATATGGGAATCTCTATGCTAAACTAAAAACTTTAAAGATACTTAAGAGTTAATGTAGTCTCCCATAGAGTAGGAGAAAGATACAATAACCTAAAACCTAAAGTGAGATACTTGTTTTACAAATGGCTCTGCTAAATATGTAAAGACGAAAGACAGATAGTAATAGTATATAACCTGTATAATAAGCAAATTATTGTTACTAATTAAGAGTATCATAATAGCCAATAAGGTAAATTGTATGCTGTGATTTATGCTTTGTGCCTTGAGAATGTGTCACAATGTCATATATAACCTAACAGTTTGGCTACCTGGCTTCCAGTTTAAAATATTAATCAATTGGTCCAGGGTATATCTTCTGGCCCTTGCTGGCATATTTTCTACATGAATAAAAGCATATCCTACTTAAACTAAAATTATTCCTAGATTTGAGCTCCCCAGTTCACTTAAAAGTGACACTGGATCTTCCTTTATCTAAAAGGTAACACAGGAAGTCTTGCGAGCTCTAGACATAAATTATTACTCCATAGCTCCTGGCATCCTCAATTGTCAAAAAAGGTGGAAAAAACTAACCTACAAAATCAAAACCACCTTGGGGAAACTATGTCAAGAGACCTTTTTGAGCCCTGCTTATGCTTACTGCCCATTGCTCTATTAAGGATTAAAATTGCCTAAGATCTCTCCTTAACTGAGTTCTTATAAGTGTTTCATAAAAGGTCTTTTCTATGACAATAAGGTCCTTCCAACTCCTGATAATTTGACCTGTGTGGCAAAAATACAACCAGTTGATTGTGTCTTACTCAAAACCTGGAAAAAGGATTCACCCCTAGACCAGCTTCTCTCAAAGTAAAAAGATCCTTTCCAAGTTCTTCTTTAGGACACAGTTCCTAAGACTAAATCAGGATAAGTTTTATTTTTGTGCTTTTTTTCATTATAACTATATTATTCTTCCAGGAAAAGACAAACCTTTTTCCTAAACTGGACACAACAATATGCCAAAGGTATTAATTAGAGATGCCTGTTGGATTTGTGGGCTATTACCCACATCTAGCTCATCGGGGCTGCCCTAGTGGGTATCCCTAATACAAGAAAATGATTGGCTAAAACTCCAAAAAACTCATTACCATCTTAAAACTTACTATATGAGCTAATGTTTCCCAGTGGCCTATAAATAAAAACCTTAAACAAAAAAGGCCATAAAAAGTTTCTCTATAAATAAAACAAATGTATGGCATTTTCTCTATTTCCCTCAGCTGGACCCCAAGATGTAATCTGGCATATAGAGTCCTTTAGTAAGTATACACAAGAGACTCTAACACAGCTAAAAGTATTTTACTTATAAATGATGAAATGCAAATGATGAGAAAGGCCATCTTACAAAATCAAATGGCCCTTGACATATTGATGACAGCACAAGGGGGGGCTGTGCAATTATTACTTCTCTGCTGTTCCATTTACTTTTGTTGTCACATGTGCTTGCCTTCTCTTTCAGAATACCAAAGAGTAATGGTTCCACAACAAACAGACCCTGATCTTCCTATGTCTCCTTTAGATCAATTAAGGAAACCTCCAATCCCCGGCTAGACAGGACAATGACCCCTTATAAGCTTTTTCCTAATTCTCACATTTGGCCCGTGGATCTTTAAAAACTAACATCCTTCATAAGATCCCAGATAGACTCTTCATTGGCCAAACCCATCCAGGTACATTACCAGCGCCTAGAAATGATGGATAGATGGGACTCTGTCTATCAGGAGCATAAAAGCCTCCAAACTCACTCCCACCCCACAGGGACAGCATCTCAACCGGAGAGATGCTTACCTGGAGTATAGAGGCCAGGTATGGGCATCTAACCAGGTGCAGAGCAAATCATTGCACGAGAAAGGTCCCAATAGACCTCCTCCGGATTTCTCTGGGAGTATACCTGGTTTGCATAGAGGTTGACATCACCTAATAGACTAGGGCTGAGGGTATAGCTCGGAGGTAGAATGCCCCTGAGTTCAATCCCCAGTACCACAAGAAACAACTTGGCTCTGCCTCTCCTCCCCCAAAAATGTCAAGAGCCATACCAAGTGGGTATAGCCCACGGGAGGAACCAGGTCAATGCCCCCCTCCCGGTCGATCAAATCCCACTCCCTATAAAACAAAAAGGGAGGAGATGTCGGGGGCCGGAAGACTGGTCACAGCCAGAATTCACACTTTGGGGGAATTCCCCCTCAGCACTCACAATGACTATGCAGAAACAGGTTCTATCTGTTATCCTGCTGAGGCCTTTACCAAAAAAGGGCACAGTCAGCCTTGGCCAATCCTGCAAGCCCACACAAACTTACCTGACCCCCCTGACCCCACCCCTCACCTCTAGCTACTTAAGCAGTCTTTCTTTAATAAAAATTGAGGCTTCATCAGAATCCTGTCTTGCCTCCATTCTTTTGTGTCCCTTGTTTGTTTCATTCCTTTAGGTTAAGCCGCCTCGGTCTCCCCGTTCCCAACCCCCGCTGGCCGGGGCAGATTGCATACCAATTTAGATACCAGTCAGCTTCTTGTAATGTTAAGATGTTGCAACATGGTAGTATAATAAGGAGAACTAGAAAGTTGACACTAGTACACAACTATTAACTGAATTACGTACTTCCTGTGTATATTACCTGGATTGCCTCTAATATCATCATCTGTTTCACCATTTCATCTAGACACTTCATTATAGTTAACGAGAACTCCATTTCTTATATATGGCTTAATAACAAATTATCACATAGTTTAGTGGTTCAGAACCACACACAAATCACTCACAGTTTCTCTGCAGCAGTAAGCCAGGTATAGATGATGGCACAGGCTGACACACTGAGGTTTGCTGATGGCTCAAAGATGAAGGATCCGTCTCCAAGTGCCCATGCTGCATGAATTGAGATAATTTCATTGTTAAATCAACACAAGCCTTTAACAATTAATAAAAATTAATTACATGGTATTTAAAAAATACCAAGAAGCCAGGTGTGGTGGTGCATGCTTGTAATCCCAGCATTTGGGAGGCTGAAACTGAAGGATCCGGGTTTGCTACCAGCCTCGCCTCGGCAACCTATTGAGTCACTCCGCAACTTAGTGAGACCCTTTTTCAAAATAAAAAATAAATAGGGCTGAGGGTATAGCTCAGAGGTAGAATACCCCTGGTCCTGGAGTTCAATCCCCAGGACCACAAAAAAAGAAAAAGAATGCCAAGAAAATCAACAATGCTGGTGATGTAAAAACATATTCCAAAGCATTCTATCAGGCCAGTATAACCTGATAACATAAATACTGATAATTACCATGATATTGGCACACATTGATCAATTGAAAATATTAGAAGATAGAGAAAATACCCTTAAACCTTAAACCACTTTATTTTTGAGAAAGTGACCAATATGTGAGACTGTAGAAAATATAGCATTTTCAACAAAGAGAAAAGAAGTTAACTACTGTAAAAGAATAGATATAAACCCCAAACTTTCAATCAGCACAGGAGATCAATATGGAGGTTTCTTAAAAGACTGGAAATGAAGACAACAAACAATCCAGTCATACCCCTTTTGGGAATCTTTCCAAAGAAATTAAAATGAGAGTACTATAGGGTACATGCAGCAAAATTCACAGTAGAAAAACTATGTGACCAACCTTTCAAAAAATCCGGAAATAGCCCTGATCTAATTTCCAGATCTTTCATCTATTGATGAAAGCCTTACAAAATTATTGTATATACATACAATGTGATTTTACTCTGCCATAAAAAATCACAATCATATCATTTGCAGGAAAATGGATGAAACTCAAGAATATTATACTAAATAATATTAGCCAGTCCCCATAAGTGCAGGGCCATATATTTCCACTCATAATTAGATGCTAGAGAGAACTGGGGAAAAAAGAAAACTTCAGATAAATGAGGAGAGATACTAGTGGAATGGGGGAGGGAGTCTTGAAGGGAAGTAGGGATGACAAAGTGGACATCTGATGATGGAGTCTACTCAAATAATCCTTTGTTCATATATGACATCATCTCTATAGGGAGGCACTGGCGGGAAATATACAATGCATTAAGTGTGCTTGTGTGCTTCTGTCACTCTGAACCTAACTATGATGTAGCAACTTTGGGTGATCATCAGCAACATGGGAGAATATCAACAACTTATCTAGATCTTATTTCAAAGTCAAATGAATTTGTAAACAATGAATTGAAAAAATTAATTAAAAGATATATTGTATTTCTTTAGGATAGATACCCAGGAGTAGTATATGGGAGTCATATGGTAGGTTCATTCTTGTTTGTCTGAGGATACTCCACACTCACACTGTTTTCCAAAGTGATTGAACAAATTTGCAATGCCACCATCAGTGTATCAGAATTCCTTCTCTACACTCTCACCTGCACTTATTATTAGGTATTTATTTATTTTTATTTCTAATTAATTAATTAATTTTAGGGGGTACTGGGAATTGAAACCTGGGGTATTCTGCCTCTGAGCTACAGCCCTATTTTTATTTTTTATTTTGAAACAGGGTCTCACTAAGTTGCAGAGGGCCTCACTAAGTACTTGAAGCTGGCTGAGAACCTGGATCCTCCTGTCTCAGTCTCCCAAGTACTGAGATTACAAGCCTGTGACACCACGCTCGGCTTATTATTGTGTTTTATAGATTGCCATTCTAATTGGGGTTAGGAGGAATTCTTATCAAGATTTATAATTACAATACACCAGTAAAAAAGAAATAAGAAATAAATTATAAATTTTGGTGAAGACCATCTCTTTATTATTTTTCTTGGTTTGATATACCTGGCAAACATGAAGGAACTTGGAGCAAGACAAGCTTCATAGAGAAACAGTGATTGATGGAACCAACTGGGGCCCTGTCATCAAGCCCTGTGCACTCCCCTTTTCCATGACTCAACTTTCCTACCTTGGCAAGTCTTACCTAGGGTGAGGCTTCCTTCTTTTGGGTGGAGGCTTCTTTATTTGGGATATTCATAAGGATTCTATCATTAAGTAAAAAAGGTGGAGAAAAAGGTGGAGTTTCTATATATTATCTTTTGGTTAAGTACTTTTACTAAGTTTATTTGGGCTGATAAAAGGAATAAAGATTATTCTTAACTTTTTTTGCATCTTTGTGGCACCGGAGATTAGAATTTATTTCAACCTGTTAAAAACACTCTCTCCAGTAACACTGGGCAGAATTAACTTCAAACGAGACAAAGTAAGCTTCCTCCGTCTTTCCTAGGAATAGCTTTGTGGTACTCTCTCAGCCACCTTTCTCACTGGGGAGGGATTTCCCATCCACCATTTAATATAATTCTCTTCCTGTTTATATCTCATAGTGTTTTCTGGGAAATTTTCTTACGGTTCTGATCACTTACCTTGATATTTTTAATCTCACTCAAATTTCTTGTTGTTTTATGACAATCTTAAATTGAAATTAAAGGGTTAACAGGTAAAATACTTTTCATTCTCTATTTCTTTTTTCTATTCACCTAATAACTTGAATATGTTGAATGCCTTACTTCTTTTAAGATAATTTTTGTCATCCTTAGAAAACAAAGATTAGAATTTTTGTTGATTGTTTGGACACATATTTTACACTGTTCTTGTTAAACATAAACAACATAAGAGTTAACTTATAAATTTTTATGAGAATGAGAAGAGGAAAAAAAGTCTATAGATTCTTCTGAAAAACAGCATTTTGCTACGGCAAATGATTTACCAGAAAATTCTGTCAATAGCCTTTATAAGAATGCAAAGAATAATTTCAAAATTCAGCCACAAAAAAGATAACCTTAATGTGTTCCAGGTTGTCCTAAGAATTTGATTCAACTGTCTTGTTTAAGGAACTGTTTGGTTTATATTACTCTGATAATTTTTTAGTAAAATAATAATAAAGATACCTTCAGAATTATTAGCATTTTTCTAAATTTGATGTGCAGATAGGGCAATATTTAATCTGTTATTTTTAGAAAAATAGAACTATAGATTTCACCTACAAACCATAATGCCACTAAAAGCACAATGTATTTTCCATTACTGCTGTGTATCAAGGACAGTAATTTGACATTAGTTTTTCTTTAACAAGGAAATAACTTAAAGTTTTGACAATGTTCATAGAATACCTCAGTTTTTCTCAGTAATATAAACATGATACTTATTAGATAAAATTTACTAGAAATCAATGTTATCAATATTTATGACTTACAAGTAAAATGTTGATGTAAATTGAAGTATTTTAGTTGCAGTGCATGAAGTAATAGACAAAATATCTATGCATCATTTCAGAAGTACAATTTCATTTAAAAATATACACTTCCAAAATTGGAGAGTTTTAAAGGATTATTTTAAAATGTATTTTTAGGGAAGAAACAATGGAGAAAGGAATCAAGAATTAGGGGACAGGCTTAAAAAGAGTTACAAGGCTGGGAATGATTTTGTGAAAGTGATTAAGAAGAGTAAAGGTTTTTGTTCCTTTGGTTGAGAGAGGATTTTATAAGAAACAATGTTATTGTCCAAAATTAGAATGATTGACTTATTTGAAAATGGAAACAAAGGGCAAATCTGTAATTTTAAGTAATATATAGAGCATACAAACAGGTTACAGAAGAACTGAGAAAGAGGAGTCCCATGAAATGAAATTTATCTCCAATCAAGCACAGTATAATTTGTAAAATAGTATCTAATTTTTTCTATAAATGAATGCACTGATATAAAATCATAATCTATTTCTCTAGGTTTAAAGCACCAACATTTTCTTAAAATACTGCTTTTATCCCTGTAAAATTTATAGGAAGTTGCTTAGGAAACAAAGACCTGTGTCTTATCAATACAGTTTCCAAGGTTTTCGGGTGGTATTTAGGTTGAGTTTTTTTTGGGGGGGGGTATTGCTGTTTTTGTGGTACTAGGTAGTGAGCCAATTCCTCATATATACTAGGCAAACACTCTGCCACTGAGACATACCTGCAACTCCCTTTATTAGGTTTTTTATTACTTAGGAAAATGGAGTCTTAAAAGAGTTATGATGTTGAAAAACAATAAATTTTTTTTAATATTTTAAATGATCACTTTATAATTGTGCTTACATGAGTATTATTATGAAGTAATATGTTATACATTATTGATATAAATGTTGTAAATATTGTGTAAATTTTATTAATGTTTAATTTGCTTGATATAATGTTATCAGTCATAATCCTTTTCACAAAATGTTGACTACAGTAAACCTAACTAAAATGGTTAATTAAAATTGCAACCATGGCTATTTTAAATCTTTTGCCACCCACAGTTTTGATTCTTCTGTACATCATTTTTATTATAGATTTTTTAAACTCAAAATGAAAATTCATCCTAAAACTTTTGATTTCTAAATAAGTAAACATTCATCTCCACATTCAAGGGAAGCAAAGATGGCTTTAAGCCAGGGAAGGTGGCTCACACTTGTAATCCCAGTACTCGGGAGGCAGAGCCAGGAGGATCTCAGGTTCCTGGCCAGCTTCAGAAAACTTGTGAAGTTCTATGCAACTTAGTGAGACCCTGTTTCAAAAAATAAAATTAAAATTAAATAGGGTTGAGATCTAGCTCAGAGGTAGCATGCCTCTGGATTCAATCAACAGTAACAAAGGGGGAGGGAGAGCTTAGAGAATTCTTATGTTCTTATTAAATGGAAAAGTCCTCAGAGCCAAAACGGAGAGAAAGCTAAAATGGGCCACATGCAAACATGACACAGGCATTATTTTTAGTGACATCACAAGGAGTCATTGTGATAGAGCAGCAAGCAACTACTAGATAAGGCTCTAACTGACTCTAACTTTTTGAACAAAAGCACAGGGATATTGTGGTTGGTAACCTGTTGGACTCAAATTGATAGTTGTGTGTCAGATTTGTCTGTTGGGGATTTGATTTTTTTCCATGTGCACATCTATGTGTGTTTGATTTATTATTTTGTTTTCCTTTTTTTGTTGTTGTTTTCTTTTTATTTTTTGAGCTAGCATCATTAGTTTCTGCGGGGCTTTTGTGATACAGTGCTAGGATTGGGAATAGTGAAGCCACAACTCATGGCCAGCTTGCTCTGTGAGGATGCCATTATAGGATACCAAGGGACATGGGCCTGGTTTTTTTCAGCTGGGTCAAACTCACCCACCATATCCTCACTGAGAGAGGAGCTCCCATGAAACTCCTGCCTAAGAAAAGGCATAAGTTCCTCATCATTTCATCTGGATATAATGAGGACTGTAGAGAACATGAATGTGACTCAGTAGTTTCAAACTATAGACACCACTGACTATATCTATTTGGGGATGGATCAGGTGAGTGAGGGGCAGCTTCTCTTTGGTCTCTGGGAAGAAGGTGTGGAGGCTGTTCAAGACGATATTGACAGCAGAGAAAGGGCATCATGCACAGTTACCTGATGCTGGGAACATGCTGCTAGATGAGATTCATGACTAGGCTGAAGCTGAAGACATTCTCTGGCACTCTCCAGTTGTATGCGCTGGAGCTACGCCAGGAAAATAATATGTTGCACCATGGGAGATGTGTGAGGCAAGGGTATTTCCTGTATTTTATGCTCACAGATGGCCTTTCCTATAACAGTACCCTTTGAACATCTGAAGGAGCAGGTCATGCAGGCAAGGTAAAACCTACCCTCTCACCTTTCAAGTGATATGCAAAGCATATTTCAGTTATTGACTTTCTACCCCACAGAGAGTCCCACATCTGACTAAATAATGGGGCATCCATGGCTGAGCCACCATGAAGAGTGTCCCTAAAACCTAGAGAGTTGCTCCTGAAACACTCGAATTCCACAGTAATGAAACTTATGCATGATCTGGGTTATTATCACCATGTTACGTGCTTGTGTTAAACAATATTTGATGAAGCTAGGGGCACATACCTGAGTGTTAACCACCAGGGCGAGCAGCGGGACTGGGTGCACTAGCAGGAGAGGCTGGAGCATCATGGCGTCAGGGCACCTCCATCCCAGCAGATCCTTCTGCCTTCACCCTCGCCCCAAAGACCAGATCCAGTGAGTCTGTCCCTTACCACCTCCTCCTTCATGCCCTCAGCATCTGCTGGATTGGGAAGCCACACAGTATGGGCTGAAGGGCTGCAGAAGAGACAGCAAAGAAGGATGTATTAAAGACACATGAACGTTAGAATGAGACTGGAGTTGCTTATGTGAAACTTACCAAAAAGAGGAAACAAAACAAGATAATATTAAAGAAATATTCCCACGCATTATTGCCTGATAGTAACTATCAAAAAACATTCTGTCAAAATTACAAACTTGCAATGGTGGCCTAAATACCCTTATAAAAATATTTCTTGAGGGACTTCTACATACCAAGTGTCTCTCAACTTAGTAATGATGACACCCTCCTTATTAATCTCTATGACTCTTATTTTTAACATCTCATAATATCCTCCACAGTTTTTGTTTAAATACTTCCTTATACCTGAATTTCTCTATTACACCCATGTTCTTTATACAACATGCATTACTATTAAAGTATGCCTGTTACAGTATGTCTGTAACAGTGTTATTTCAGAAAAATATTATTCTTTGAATAATCTCCTTTTTAAACTTAACTTGAAAGTTTAGAAGCTTGTGAGAGTTTCCAGATTTTTTGCATCCTCACAGATCCTAAATGGGTTAGATCCAGTTATTCTACTCCTGCAACTTCCTCCTGGATTCCCCCAACAAAGGAAAGCTAGATGAATTATTGGACTTGCAACTGGAAAACATTAAGTTAAGTGAGATTACTCAGTCACAAAGAGTCACAAAGAGTAAAAAACCATATGTTCTCCCTAATATGCGGATGCCAGGGAGAAGATGGAGCAATAAGAGGGACACCAGATGAAAAAGGAGAAACCCTTGATAAGTAAAGAAGTTGACTTAATGGAAGGTGAAGGACAGGGAGGGACACCCTAATGCACATGAGGTACTTTCACAAATATATCAAACTGAACTTGAGAAGGAGGGAGGGCGAGGGAGTGGGGTGGAAATTGCGGAAGTGGTTAAATGAGGAATGTGTGCATATATGCTTTTGTTAGCTTGTACCTAACAACGATGTATGATTACAATGCACCAATTAATAATAAAAACAAATTTGGAGGAATTGGTATCGAGGTTTTTTGCCCTCATCTCACAAAAACAGCAATGCTTCCTGAGACCAGCCTTCTAGGCATCATTATTCAATCCATACAATCACTACTTTTTCTATTTCTTCTTTGCACTTGTCTTTCTAATTCTATGGATGAATGTTATACAAATCAATTTGTAATTGCTTGTTACAGAAGGAGGTACACTATGGTTTTTATCAAATGTTTCCTCTGCACTCTTCTTGTTCCGGTCACCTCTATTTTTGAATATTTTAGAAGTTGTAGTAGGCTTTAGTGTTTTCTGTAAAATATGCAGAATACAGAACCAAATCACAATTTTATGATTATGTGGGCATCTAGTATTCAATTTAAGAAGTCCTGATTTGAAACATGTGAGCCATTTATGCATTCAAATCCAATTTCTCGTCAGGATAAAGTGTAGACATAGGGTGTGGAGGTTCTGCCCCATGTTGTGGTGTGAATTTAAAGTCACGTTTTTCTAAGTATTCTAGTATACAGACTATCTTCTGTTAATATTGCTGAGAAGGTTTAGGTTTACTGAACATGTGGTTTCTTAGGCTGTATGAAGGGACATCATAATATTGGGGACTTTATGCTGAGCACTGTGTCTTTTGTGCCTGAGATTGTGGCCTCATGTCCCTAGAATTATGCATCATCCCTGGTCCTTCCTAATCCTGCACTCTCAGGATTGGTATTCCTCATTGTCATTCCAGGATGGGTCCCTACTGTCCACATCCAAGTGTGTTTCTCATATGACCTGACACTCTAGTCTTTTTTATTTAGGAGAAAATATTTAGACAGAAAATATTTACCATACTTATTGAAAACTTGTCATATCACATTATTGGCTACCTTAGAACCTCCATTTAAAAGAATGTGAATTTAGTAAAGTTCATGTTCTATTCTGTCAAATTCAAGTCATAATGCATGTTTGTTGGAAGAGGGAAAAAGTTTCTTGAAGTCCATGTACCTTAAATAACAGAAGGTAAATATTGTGTTACAGACTTAAGAATTGCAAAACATTATCCAGTGCATTTGTGTCTATGACTGCACATCTACAGGCCATAGAAGCCCATTTTATCTGATGTTAAGGATGTAGTGTGGAAAATGAATCCCATGATCATGGACCTTATGGTTCTTCATCCTGTGAATGTTGGTGGAGGTGGTGTGCAATTTTATGACTCTGCAAGCTTTGCAGACGTGAGTCCTGGACACAAACCTGGTGCTGTCCAGAAGAGAGCTGTGGCTATGTACATGGAGGTGTGTGTGTGTGAGTGTGTGTGTGTGTGTGTGTGTGTGTGTGTCTGTAGTCATCCTGCTGTGGGATATTTTATTTATCCAGTATATGTGCAGGATCATCAGTGCTTCGTGTGCACTCCTTTTATATCACTTCATGGAGGGTTGGGGATATGCAGTATCATCTTTATTCCTCTGTTTTTCTATGAGGAATTTCTCCATTTTTGGACTGCACACCCTTCATCAACCACTTGACTTCACCTGCTAGAAATTTGATATATCTAGTGCTGTGTGTTTGCATGTCACTATCAGGACGAACTATATTGTGAATACTATAGAATAGAATACTATTAGAATACTGTAGAATAGAATACTATATTATAGAATACTATTATAATATTATAGTGATACATGTATATGCATGTTCATAGCACCACAATTCACAACAGACACTTATGAAACCAACTCAGATGGACATGAGGAAATAAGGGTATAAAAAATGTGTATATACACATAATGAGGTTTCACTCTGTAAGGAATATGTCTGTCATAGCAGGAAAATGAATGGAAATAGAGGACATAATCCTAGGAGAAATCAGCCAATTTCATAAGCTTAAGGGTCATATGCTTTCTCTTCTATGTGAAGTCACCTCTCTTAAAAACTTTTCAGTGTGATCTTGAAGAAACAATCCATGACGGTATGTTTAAGTATGATTCCCTGAGTATGTGAGAGAATGATATCTTTCCTTGAAGAAGTGATTTTGGATAGAAACAACTACGGAGTAAATAATGGGAAGGAAGATGAAGAAAGAGTAGGAGAGGCCGAGAGCTAGACGGTGTCTTCCTAGAGCAGGTGAGTCTGCTTGGAGTGCTGTGTACAAGATAAGGTACTTTAATGTTCTCCCAATACGTATCCATTTACCTCTTGAGCCCAAGGTTTCTGGTTAATGTCTATTTTATGATGTCTTCCCATTTTGCCATAAAAAACTTAGACATATATTTGAAAACATATTGTAGAATTATAATGAATCTCAATGATTTTTTACCAATTCATATAACAACATCTTGTAATGTTAAGATGTTGCAACATGGTGGTATATTAATGAAAACTAGAAAGTTGGTACTAGTACATGACTATTAACTGAATTGCATACTTTCTTTGTGTTTTATCTGGATTGCCTCTAAGGTCATCATCTGTTTCACTATTTCATCTAGGGCACTTCATTATAGCTAAAGAGAACTCCATTTCTTACTTATTGCTCCATAACTAATGATCACGTAGTTTAGTAGTTCAGAGCCACACACATATCACTCACAGTTCTCTGCATCAGTAAGCCAGGTGTAGATGATGGCACAGGCTGAGGTTTCCTGATGGCCCAAGGTCGAAGGATCCTTATCCAATCCCCCATGGTTGTTGAAGGAGTCAAATGCTGCAAGAATTGAGATGACTTCATTGCTTAAACAACACATGCCTTTAAACAATTAACAACAATTAATGACATGCTCTGTAAAGAATACCAAGAATATAAACAACCCTGGAGAAGAGAAAAAGTATTCCAAATATTCTATGAGGCCAGTTTATTGTGATATCATAAATAATGATAAATATGATGGTACTGGCACGTGAACAGACACACTGATTTATGGAAAAGAATAGAAGATAAAAAAACAAACTCCTAAACCTATAACCACTTGATTTTTGACAAAGGATCCAAAATGTACTGTAAAATTATAGCCTTTTCAACAAATGGAGAACTGTCAATCATTTGTACAAGAATACAGGTAAATCCCAATTTTTCAAGCAACACACGAGTCAACTCAAAATGGATGAAAGATCTGGAAATTAGATCAGGGACTTTAAACTACTGGATGAGAGCATAGGACAAAATCTTTAACATATAGGCACTGTTTGAGATTTCCACAATTATACTTAAAAGCTCAGGAAATGAGAACAAAAATCAACAAATGTGGTGGCATCAGATTAAAAGCTCTGTGTAGCAAAGGAAAGTATTGAGAACCAAAAGGAAAAGCCTATGGAATGGGAGTAAACCTTAGCTAGCTATTCCTATAAAATGAGGTTAATATCTAGAATGCATCGATGCTTAAATATTTAATTATTTAAAAAACAAAGAACCCAATTCAAAGTGAGCAATTGAACTGAAAAGATACTTCTCCGAAGAAGATATACCAATGGTCAATACATATGTGGAAAATGTTCCACATCATTAGAAATCAGGGAAATGCAAATCAGAATGACAGTGAGATCCCATCCAACTCCTGTTAGAATGGCAATCATCAAAAATACAAGCAATAATAAATGCTCCTGAAGATGTGCAAATAGGAAATGTTATGCTTTGTTGTTGGAATTGCAAATCAGTACAGATGATATGAACATAAGTATGGAGGTTTCTTAAAAGACAGGGAATGAATTCACCATATAGTCCAGTCATACCACTTTTAGGAATCTTCCCAAAGAAATTAAAGTCAGAGTAATATACAGGTACATGAAACAAAATTCACAGTAGACAAACTATATATCCAATCTTTCAAAAATTTGGAAATAGTCCCTGATCTAATTTACAGATATTTCATCTGTTGATGAAAGACTTACACAATTATGGTATATTAATACAGTGGATTTTTATTCTGCCATAAAAAATGACAATCATGTCATTTGCAGAAAAATGGATGGAAGTCAAGGTTATACTCAACAATATTAACCAGTCTCTGTAAATGAAGGGCCATATATTTCCACTCATATTTAGAAGCTAGAAAGGCACTGGGGAACAAAGAGGACTTCAGATAAATGAGGAGAGACACTAGTGGAATGGGGGAGGGAGTCTTGAAGGGAAGTAGGGAGCTCAAATTGGACATCTGATGATGGAATCTACTCAAATAATCCTTTGTTCATATATGACGTCGTCTATAGGGAGTTCCTGGAGAGAAATACAAAATGTATAAAGTGTACTTGTGTGCTTCTGTCACTCTGAACCTAACTATGATGTAGCAACTTTGGGAGATCATCAGCAACTTATCTCGATCTTAATTCAAAGTAAAAATAAAAGTATAAATAATAAATTTTAAAAAACATTACTGAGATATAAATTGTATTTCTTTAGGTTAGATACCCAGGAGTAGTATATGTGAGTCATATGGTAGGTCCATTATCTTTTGTCTGAGGATACTCCACATTGTTTTCCAAAGTGATTTATACAATTTGTAATCCCTCCAACAGTGAATCAGAGTTCCTTCTTCTCCACATCCTTTCCTGCATTTGTCATTGTGTTTTTAATGATTGCCATTCTATTTGGAATTAGTTGAAATCTTTATCAAGATACATGATTACAATGCACCAGTAAAAAATAAAACAGAAATAAAAAATAAATGGTACATTTTTATGAAGACTATCACTTTATTATTTTACTTGGTTTGACATACCTGGCAATCATGAAGGGACCTGGAGTAAGACAAGCTTCATAGAGAAACAGTGATTGATGGAACCAACTGGGGCCCTGTCATCAAGCCCTGTGCACTCTCCTTTTCCATGACTTTTCTACTCTGGTGAGTCTTGCCTAGGGTGAAGATTCACTCTTTTGGGTGGAGGCTTCTTTATTTGTGTTGTTTGGGAGGATTCTATCATTAAGTAAAAAGGTGGACTTTCTATATACAATCTTTTAGGTAAGTACTTCTACTAAGTTTATTCAGGCTGGTGAAAGTATTAACAATATTTTTAACTTTTTTTTCAATCTTTGGGGCACTGATGGTTTAGAATTTAATTCAACCTGTTAAAATTCACTCATTCCCAGTAACACTGGGGAGAATTAATTCCAACCAGACAAAGTAAGCTTCCTCCATGTTTCCTAGGAATAGCTTTGTGGGTGCTCTCTCAGCCACCCTGCTCATTGGGCAGGGATTTCCCTTTCACTATTTAATATAATTCTCCTCCTTCTTATATTTTAGTGTTCCCTGGGTTTCTGATTTTCTTATGGTTCTGATCACCTAGTTTGATATTTTTAATCGCACTCAAATTTCTTGTTCTTCTATGACAATCTTAAATAGAAATTATTAAAGGGTTAACATGTAAAATACTCTACATTCTCTATCTCTTTTTTCTATTCACCTCATAATTTGAATCTATTGAATCTTTTACTTCTTTTAAGATAAAGTTTGTCATCCTTACAGATTAGATGTTTTGTAGATTGTTTGGACATTTATTTTACACTGTTCTTGTTAAATGTAAAAAATCTAAGAGTTAATTTAAAATCTCTTACAAGAATGAGAAGAGAAAAAGAAATCTCTAGAGGCTTTTCAAAAACCATGCTGCTATGGGAAATGCTTTAGCAGAAAATTCTATCCACAGTCTTTATAAGAATGCAATGAATAATTTTGAAATTTATCCATAAAATAGATAACCTTAATATGGTCCTGATTGTCTTGCGATTTTGATTCAACTGTCTTTTTTAGGCACTCTTTGGCTTATATTACTCTGTTTGATACATTTTTGGTAAAATAAAAATAACCTTAACTTCAGAATTATTAGCATTTTGCTAAATTTGATATGCAGACAGAGTAATATTTAATTTGTAACATGTTTAGAAGAATAGAACTATAAATTTCACCTACAAACTATTATGCAACTAAAAGCACAGTATAGTTTCCATTGCTCTCGTGTATCAAGGACAGCAATTTGACATTAGTGTTTTTCTCTAACAAGGAAATAAGTTAAAGTTTTGATCATGTTCACCTAGTTCCTCAGTTTTCCTCAGTAATACAGACATGGTAATTATTAGATATAAAATTTTACTAGAAATCAATGTGATCTATATTTATCACTTATAAGTAAAATATTCATGTAAATTGAAGTGTTTTATTACAGTACATGAAATAAGAGAGAAAATATCTATGTCATTTCTCAAGTATAATTTAATATAAAATATAATATACTCTTCCAAATTTGGAGAGTTTTAAAGGATTCTTCAAGGTCACTCACTGAACTGAACTTGAGAGGGAG
Source organism: Graphiurus murinus (assembly GCA_004027655.1). Lineage (NCBI taxonomy): Eukaryota > Metazoa > Chordata > Mammalia > Rodentia > Gliridae > Graphiurus > Graphiurus murinus. The sequence continues at coordinate 35,261 of PVLC010012846.1, forward strand.
GAGAGCGAGGAAGCAGGGTGGGAATTTGGGGAAGGGGTCAAATGAGAAATGTGTGCACATATGTCATTATCAATCTGTATCTAACAAAGATGTGTGCTTACAATGCACGAATTATTACAATAAAATTTTAAAAAAATAAAAATTGGTAAAAAAAATAAAATGTATATTTAGGAAAGGTCAATGTAGAAAGGAATCAATAATTAGGGGACAGGCTTAAAAAGAGTTATAAAGCTGGGATGTTTTTGGGAAGGTGATTAAGAAGAGTAAATTTTTTTTCCCCTTTGAATGAGAGAGGATTTTATAAGAAACAATATTATCATCCAAAATTATAACGACTGAGAATGGAAACAAAGATGGGGCTAATCTGGAATTTTAAGCAAGTTTCAGAGGGTACAGGCAGGTTAGAGAAGGATTGAGAGTGATGATTCCTGTGAAAGGAAATTTATCTCCAATCAGGTACAGTATAATTTAGTATAATTTCTAAAACAGTATTTTTCTATATATAAATGCACTGACAAAAAATCATAATCTAATTCTGTATGTTTAAGTACCAATTTTTTAAATTTTGCTTTTATCTCATAAAATTTATAGGAAGAAGTTTAGGAAACAAACATTTCGTGTCATATCTATATTTTCCAATGTGTCCTGCTGTTTCTTTAGGTAGTTTGTATTTGGGGTGGGGTTAGCATTATTACTGTTTTTGTGGTACAGGGTAGTGAATTAATTCCTCACATACACTATACACACCCTCTACCACTGAGATATACCTGCAACTCCCTCTGTTAATTTTTTTTTATTACATATGAAAACAAAGTCTCAAGAGAGCTTTGATGCTTAAAGTCTATAAGTGTTTTAAAATATTCTAAATAGTCGCTTTACAACTGTGGTTAAATGACTATTTTTCTAAAGTAATATGTATTACATTACTGATACATATGTTTTAAATATTGTTTAAAATTTAGTAAAATCTGATATAAAATATTTCTGACATAAGGCTGTCAGTCATTATCCTTTTCACCAAAAGCTGACAACAGTGATAATAACTAAAACTATTAATTAAAATTGTAACCATGACTATTATAAGTCTTTTGCCACCCACAGTTTTGATTCTTCTGTACTTCATTTTTATTGTAGATTTTTTAAACTCAAAATAAAAATCCATTCTAAGAATTTTCATTTCTAAACAAGTAAACATTCATCTCCACATCCAAGGGAAGCAAAGATGTTTTAAATCCAAGCAAGGTGGCTCACACTCATAATCCCAGTACTTGCCAGGCTGAACCAGAAGGATCTCAGGATCGTGGCCAGCCTCAGAAAACTTGTGAGGCCCTCTACAACTTAGTGAGATGCTGTTTCAAAAAATAACATTAAAATTAAATAGGGCTGAAGTGTAGCTCAGAAGTAGAATGCCTTTGGATTCAACCTCCAGTACCAAAGAGGGGAGGGAGAGCTTCTAGAATCCTTCTCTTCTTATTAAATGGAAAAGTTCTAGGGGACAAAAGGGAGAGATAGCCATAGTGGGCCACACTCTGATGTGAACCAGACATTTATTTTTGTGACATCACAAGGAGTCATTGTGATAGAGCCACAAGAAACAACTATATAAGGTCCTGAGAAACGTACTGGGATATTGTGGTTGGTAACCGGTTGGGCTCACTTTTAACTGCTTTGATAGCTTTGTATCTGATTTGTTTGTTGGGCATTTGAATTTGTGTGTGTGTGTGTGTGTGTGTGTGTGTGTGTTTGATTTTTTTATTTTGTTTTACTTTTTTTTTTTAGCTAGCATCATTATTTTCTGCAGGGCCTTTTGAGATACAATGCTTGGAGGGGAAATAGTCAAACCACAACTCATGTCCAACTACATCTGTGAGGATGCCATTGTAAGATCCTGAGGGTCATGGGTCTGGGAAGATTTAGCTGGGTCAAACTCACCCACCATATCCTCAGTGGGAGAGAGGTTCTCATGAAAGTCCTGCCTAAGAAAAGGCATAAGCTCCTCATCATTTCATCTGAATATAATGAGGACTGTGGAGAACATGAATGTGGTCCAAGAGTTTCAAACTATAGACACCACTGACTATATCTACTTGGTGATGGAGCAGGTGAGTGAGGGGCAGCTTCTCTTTGGCCTGTGGGAAGAAGGCTTGGAGGCTGATCAAGAAGATATTGACAGCAGAGAAGGGCATCATGCACAGTAGCCTGATGCTGGGAACATCCTGCTAGGTGAGATTCATGACTAGGCTGAAGCTGAAGACATTCTCTGGCACTCTCCACTTCTGTGTCCTGGAGCTATGCCAGGAAAAAGGATTTTGCACCATGGTAGATGTATGAAGCAAGGGTATCTTCATGTATTTTATGCTCACAGATGGCCTCCCCTTAAACAGCACCACCTTTGAGCATCTGAAGGAGCAGGGCATGGAGGCAAGATACAAACTACCCTCTCCCCTTTCCACTGATATACAAAGCATATTTCAGTTACTGACTTTCTACCCCAAAGAGAGTCCCACCTCTGACTAAATAATGGGGCATCCAAGGCTGAGCCACCATGAAGAGTATCCATAAAACCTAGAGAGTTGCTCCTGAAACATTCGAATTCCACAGTAATGAAACTCATGCATGATGTGGGTTATTATCACCACTGTACGTGGTTGTGTTAAACAATATTTGATGAAGCTAGTGTTAACCACCAGGGTGAGCAGTGGACTTGGTGCACGAGCTGGACAGGCTGGAGCATCATGGCGTCAGGGCACCTCCATCCCAGCAGATCCTTCTGCCTTCACCCTCGCCCCAAAGAGCAGATCCAGTGAGTCTGTCCCTTAACACCTCCTCCTTCATGCCCTCAGCATCTGCTGGCTTGGGAAGACACACAGTATGGGCTGAAGGACTGCAAAAGAGACAGCAAAGAAGGATTTATGAAAGACACATGAACATTAGAATGAGCCTGGAGTTGCTTGTGTCAAACCTACCAAAAAGAGGAAACAAAAACAAGAGATTACTAAAGAAATATTTTCATGCATTACTGCCTGATAGTAACTATCAAAAAAGATTCTGTCAAAATTACACACTTGCGAGCCGGACATGGTGGTGCATGCTTGTAATCCCAGCATTCGGGAGGCTGAGACTGGAGGATCCGGGTTCAAGGCCAGCCTCAGTACCTAGTGAGGCACTCTGCAAATTAGTGAGACTCAGTTTCAAAATAAAGAATAATAATGGGGCTGAGGGTATAGTTCGGAGGTAGAATGCCCCTGAGTTCAATCCCCAGTACCGCAAAAAAAAAAAAAAAAAAAAAAAAAAAACTTCTTGAAGGACTTCTGCATATCAAGTGTAGGCTCAATTTAGTAGTGATGACACTCTCCTTATTAATATCTATGACCAACTGTTCTTATTTAAGATATCTCATAAAATCCTCCATAGTTTTTCTTTCCAAACTTCCTCATACCTCAAATTCTCTACTATACCCATACTTCTTCATTCCACATGCATTACCATTAACGTATGCCTCTTCCAATGCTTTTTCAGAAAAATATTATTCTTTGAATAATCTCCTTTTTAAACTTGGAAGGTACTTTTAGATGCTTGTGACAGTTTCCATTGTTTTTGCATCCTCTTAGATCCTGAATGTGTTACACCCAGGTACTCTCCTCACTCAGCTTCCTCCTGAATTCCCCACAAAGGAAAGCTATATGAACGACTGAATTTGTCTCACTGCATCCCACTGCCTGTGCATGTGACTATCACAGTTTTATGTATGGAACATGTATTTTCTTCTTAGAAATCCACCATTTACAATTCCTCTTGAATAACCTTCTTGGGTAATGCCTGGGGTCTAATGAAAGTTGCAGCCCACTTGTCCTTCATTTTATTTCTCTCTTTGCCTCCTGTTGTAGTAAAAAATTTTAAATGGACCAGACCTACACTCCTGGAAGTCTGCTCCCTCCCCCTAAGCCTCTGAACCTGCTGTTCTTGCAAGATATGCTTAACAAACAGATTTGTGTCAAAGCTAACCTTGATTCTTTTGGCTGTATCCTGTTCTGTTCCTGAAATTAGTTACTTTACTGTGAGAAGCACTGTCTACAGTTTCTGTCCATAAAACCCCTCCCCTCCCCTTGTCCGGGGCCCATTTTCTTCTGCTCCTACATGAGAGATGATTCTGGGTCCCAGTACTGGAATAAAAGTACCTCCTGCCTTTGCATCAAGAAGCTGGCTTCGTGACTGTTTGGGGTTGTGCCATTTCCATGGCCTGAGGAAGAAAGTCAGGCCTTTCATTTGGTGCACTGGCTGGGAAACTGAAAAGACCACCCCGTCAGTCCCGACACTGCTCCTTGGAGGTAAGAAATTGGCTAGCCTTGTCTGTCTGTCTCCCCTGTTCGTGTTTGTGGGGTGTATATGTTTTAATGTGGCCATTTGGACTTTCTGGCTTTGGTTTGCAGTTGTCTGAATCTGCCGTGAGGGGATCAGATGGAGACCGGTAGACGTGCCTGAGGTGTCTCAAACTGCACCCTGGGGGACGCCCCAGGAAGCAGGAGGGGTCAGGGATACCTGATTGCCTCTTGTGGTAGGAACAGAGAAAGGGATTTGCCACCCTTCTGTATTTGCCTCTGTTCCATCTGTGGCTTGTCTGTGTGGGACAGAGAAAGGGATTTGCCACCCTTCTGTATTTGCCTCTGTTCCATCTGGTGTCTCTAGGTCTGTTCTGTCTGTGGCAGAGGCAAACAGGCCACTAGCGTCTCTAATCTTATCTTCTATAGGTTAGGATTCAGTTTTTGGATGTAAAATCCCAGATTACTGTTGGTCTGACTCTCTTCGTCTTTTGTGGAAACCTAGGTTCAGCCATTGCTGTTTGATTTTGTCTTTCCTACTCTTATTTCTGGTCTTCCCCATTTACTTTAAAGCTATGGGACAAGCACTGTCTTCTCCGCTTGCCCTCACCTTGTCTCATTGGTCTAAAGTTAAAACTTTAAACTTTCTGCACCTCCAAATGGCCAGCTTTCCATTTGGGCTGGCCTGAGGAAAAAACATTCAACCTTGAGGTAGTTGCTAAAATGACGGGGGCGGGTGGGGAGAGGGGGGCAGAGCGGGGCGGCTGGGCACGGGCTGAGCCTGAGTGCAGTGCGGGCATCACTGTGCACACAGGTCAGGAAGGCCAGTGCGCAGGGCGCACGGGTGATGGCCAACGGGAGGGAGAGCCGCTGCCAAGGCCCGCCCCTGGGGTGGGGTCATGGCGCCCCTCCCCTGGGCCGCAGGGCAAAAGCCACAGGGGGCTGGGCGCCGGGGGCACAGCCACCGCCAACAGCCCCTGGTGAGGAGCCATGGCCAAAGGTGGGGCCGCCGCCGGCGAGAGGCCGAGTGGCAGAGGCGCTCGCCGGGGGCGACGGGGGCGAGGTCGCCAGCTGGGTCAGGGCAGGTTGGCCCACCCTTTTAAAAAAAAAAAAAAGAGTCGCCGGTCGCCGCGACAAAGGTCTGCTCCTGGGGAGGGGAGGAGTCGCCACAGGAGGTGATGGCAGCAGGGCCGTGGGTGTGTCCGCGGGCGGGTGCACAGTGCTGGAGTCCCACAAACTGCAGCGCACCTGCTGAGCCTGCCCAGTTCCCGCTGCGCCCCGGGGACGCTGCGCTGCAGGCTGCTGCCCTTGAGCTCCGGGCAGCAGTCATGCCTCGGGACCTGGCCTGGGCAACCCGGGGGCGTGGCCCCAGGTGACAACCTTTTCCACTCAGGACCCTGTGCTTTCCCCGGAAGGAAATCCGAAACATCAAAGTAAAGCTCAAGGGCTGGGACAGAAACATCCCCAAGTAGCCTCAGACCCCAATGCCCACTGCCTACCCTACCCACATTTGGAAAGGGGCTCAGGGCCAATGCTGGGTCGGGGCTAACTAACAGGTGGGGACCTCGGGTTAGAGGGAAAGTTGGGGAGCAGGGAAATGGTTGTTTATTTTTGCTCCTGGTGGGTAGGAGACAAATACTTACTTGGTAAACTGCAATGGAAAAGAAGAAAAAATGCTGAGGCTAACTGATCATGCCATTGCTGCCACCAAATTCAAATCCTAAGTTTCATTATTTATTAATATTTAATCCAGAACACCAGTTCTGGCAAAACTGTTCATTTGTCTTCAGGAAGCAGCAATAGGCTGATTGTGTTTAAAAATCCAATGTACCCAAACCTGAGTCTCTTTGACCCCAGAAATGTCTCAGTGTGGCGGTAGGTACGGTTCTGACAACAGATTGTATGCTCAACTTCCCACAGTCCTCTGTTGAGTGTTGCCTGTAAAGGTAAATTTTAAGGATTTAAAAAAAAAATCATGTTCCTGTTACACTTTAGTATATAGATAGGTCATATGTCACCAACACTTGGTTCAGGTCCATGAGAGACATATAAACAAACTCATGAGTTCCAAGTCTGATAAAACTACTATTTTAAAGGATAATCCTTTATTTTATTGAGACCTTAGGTCTTGGTTTTAGTTGATAAAAAGTCAATCTCTGGGCTTCTGGTTAAACTTTAAAAAGACTAAAATATTCTAAAATTCAGGTGGGTCACCTAAGTTCTGTCATCTGTTAGTAAATTGGAGGACATCTCATAGACCCAAGTTATCAAATAGCCGTTCCTTTCTATAAGGGCCAGTGTGAGGGACTGCTGTGCAGACCCAAACAAGCCCACCCTGGTGCTAAAAGTGTTTGTTTTTTTTATTGTTGTTGTTGTTTTCTAAAAATCTCACAAACAGGCTGCATCTTCTCTTCTGTCCCTGGCACCAGGCTTTGTTTACACTCTGAGCTGCCTTGGTATAGATCATGGGGATGGTACACTCCTCTCCTGTTCACCTTCCCTTGCCTCTGAGATCTGGTGGGGCTATAATCTCAGGAATCACTTGGTATTTTGGGGACTTCTACTTTCTTGTGGACATCAGTAAAGACTCTGAAAAAAAAAAAAAAAACTGTGGCCATCGGGACATAAACGCTGGTACATGGTCAAAGAGTGTATTTAACATTGTGTCTGATACAAACATAACAAATGTGTTGTCCACAGTTTAACTACACTTCCTTTGTTACAAATCTGATATGTAAAATATTCTATTACAGGGTTTGCTTTCTGGGGTTCAAAAGAAAATCGTTGTCTGTTTAATTTTATGATGTTTAAAACTCCTTTCATTTTAGTGGTAGGGAGAGGCTTCAAGTCTACCGCCAGGCTCTAATGGCTGGTCTCTGGGGGACTACGAGGCGCCCCACTAATTTGGCTAAGGTAAGAGAGATTCAGCAGGGGGCCACTGAGGCACCCTCCGCCTCCTTAGAACAGCAAATAAAGATCTCACACGGATCTTGGCCGCAGTTATTGATAGAGAGTGTGCTAATAGGCCAGGGAGAGAGGACAACCCGGGCAACCAGGGGACTAAAAGGCGACGGCTAAAAAATGCTGAGGTACTCCACACCTGCCAGGAGATCCTCAAAAAGAGACAGAAACTCGATGGGATCTCAAGGATCAGCCCTTTCTGGATGCTGAGCTTAATATACGGATGGAAGCAGTTACCTCGCAGAAGATACTTTTTCAAGATGGATAAAGGCCTATCCCACAAAAATGGAAACAACACTGGTCGTGGCCGAGAAGATACCGGAAAAAATCCTGCCAAGGTTCTGGTTAATAAGGTCAAACAATGGTCCTGCTTTTGTTGCCCAGGTAAATCAGGGACTGGCCAAGGTCCTTGGGGTACCCTAGAAATTACATTGTGCATATAGACCCCAAAGTTCAGGTCAGGTAGAAAAAAATAAATAAAACCTTAAAAGAGACCATGACTAAATTATCCATAGAGACTGGCGTAACAGACTGGATAGCCCTCCTGCCCATGGCCCTCCTTAGGGCTCAAAATACTCCTAACTGCCTAGGACTGATTCTTTTTAAAATCTTGTTCGGGGGACCTCCTCCCCTAACCATGCACAACGTGGTAATCTCCCCTAAAGA
>PVLC010012847.1:0-12869 GCA_004027655.1 Graphiurus murinus
GATAAGCAAAGAAGTTGATTTAATTGTAGTGGATGCATGGGGCAGAGGGACACCCTAAAGCACATGATGTACTTACACAATCATATCAAGGTCACTCACTGAAGTGAACCTGAGGGGGAGGGAGGGGGAGGGAATGGGGTGGGAATTGGGGAAGGGGTCAAATGAGAATTGTGTGCAAATATGTTGTTAACAACTAGTATTTAACAAAGATGTATGCTATATTGCATGAATTACTACAATAAAAATTATAATTAAAAAATAAATAAAACATATCAGCTCATAGGAAAAGCTTCATTTCTCCCTATTGGTGTTCTAATATTTAAATTATGCTTACATAAATTTCTTTCCATTTAAAATTCAGATGCATGTTAGTAACCCTGACATTAAGAGGAGAAAACCAAATGTTTAGTATAAAAGTAATTGTCACCTATAAGTAAGAGAGAGAGAATGGCTGACTTATGTTCAGCTTCCAAAATTCTAAACTTCATGCTAAATAAAACATCCAAGGTTAATATTTAATCAACAATTGCCAATCTACTATTTATTGAACCAATCTTTTCCTTTGGGGTGGACGAGTTTTCTAAAGCTTTGTTTTAGAAACTTCTCCTTTGGAATTTTCTGTAAGAGACTGTTGAGCATTCCAAGTCTCTAAGAGATGTCACATCCTTATTGAATAGCCCACTCTGCATTATTCTCAACTGTGTGTTAAATGGTACATCTTAAAATGGCAGGGAGAGAATCAAGGTGAAAACAGAATCTGCAAGTGTTTGAACTTTACAAGAAAAAAGAAAACTCCTTTTTCTCACTAACACAACATGCTCTCCAACCTTAGTGGAAACAGGATGCTTTAAATGGAGATACATATTCTTTGTATCTGTGTTTTCCAGTCATCCTGACCAAAACACCTGGGGCATGAATTAAAAATCCATATCCCTGCTTCTCCCATAGTACCACTGATTACAATTTCCAGAAGATATTCTAGTTAAAAAAAATTAAAATCCCCAAGCAATTCTAATGATGTGACAGTTTTAGAAAAAGGGCACTATATGGGCATGTTTTGTTCAAAGAATTAACTCTAACAAATAATGTCCTACGGTTATACTGAACACATTCATCTCTGTTGATTCAAAAAGGCATTTTAAAATCTTGCTGGCTCCTAAAAGCAGCTTTAACAACATATACTATGGAAACTGGTAGAAGGATAAATTTATTTTATGTGAGTTTTTTTTGTTGTTGTTTCTGAGTTTGTTTTTTTGCCAAAGTAAAGAGAATATGTGTTATCATCAGATCTAGAGTGCCCCTGAAGTGCTCATGTGTTAATATTTGGAGTTGATAGGCTTTGGTCCTGGGGGTTGTAATCTCATCCACTGTGATGGATTGATCTGGGTGGTAACCTGGGCTGGCGGGTTGTGGTTGGGGAAGGTAGGGTGTGGCCTTGAGTGTTATAAATGGTTCCCGCTCCCCTTGCTGTTGGCTCTCTTGCTTCCGGCCTCCACGATGTGAGGAGCTAAGCCCTGTGCTCTGCTCTCTTTCTCTCTCTACTTCCCACCTCCGGGTCCTGGGCCTCAGACCACGGCCTCACATGAACTGAAGCCGGAGATCGCCAGAACACTGTGAGTGAATAAATCCCCCTTGCACTGAGTTGCCTGGCCAGGCCTTTGGGATTAAACAGTAGGAATGCTGACTGAGCCCATATGCATTATGATAAAATTATTTAGGTTACAAGAAATAGGATGTCCTTCTTTGACAGAGTTTTTTTTTTAATAGAAATTTAATTTCCAGTTGATATTCAGGTTACTTCAGAATACTTTATTGCATTCACACCTGTATTATGTTGTAATAGCCAGGTACAGTGGTTATAAAACTCCAATTTATCTTGTATATGTTTATTTGCAGCAATGATGTATATAATGTGTTTTGTTTTACCGTCTCAATAGTTAATGTCATTTCTTAGGACTCATTACTTTCTGGCTCAATTTGGCCAAAAGTCATTAATGGAAAAGTCAGTTTCTCCACCAAGTAAATTCTTCAAAAGAGTGTACAAATCAGACTTACCAAGGCAGAAGGGCAGTGGGAGATAAAAAAAAAAAACAAAAAAAAAACCAAGTAGATGTACCTGTCAGTTTAAAAGAAAGGTACAGGCCCTGCTGCTGTGATCGGTCAGCTGAGTGTGACAAATGTCTTCGGAATAACATCAAGCACATGTAAGACAAGAAGCTGTGGGGGGAAATTCTGAGAAATTGTTCTTCTAGCTTCTAGTGGTGGCTTGGAAATAGCGCGCACTGGCAGCCGTAAATCTTGACCAAGTTGTTGCTATTTGCCTGGTTCCTAACAACTCAAGTCAGCCCCGCAATGACTGGTTGCAACTCCCTACTTTTCCTGTTTTTGTCTTGATGTTTTATACCCAAGCTTACCCATCCCTACCTCTTAGTCCTTACATGGGGTTGTTTCTTATGCCATCTCTTTAACAAATTATGTAAGTCAGTATGTGAAATATTACTAATATCAGTCCAGCATCTACTAAGATTTGCTGCTATTTGTCTTTATGAGGGAGCATTTTATCTCATAATGTGAAGAAGGAAGAACATGGCCTGTGGTGCTGATTTTCCTTCCAGTGAGGAAGCCACAGCATGGCGAACAGCATTCCTGGGGCGGCAGGACAGAGCACAGTCTACGTAATGCAAAATGCATTGCCAAATAGGGGCCATGTATTTCAAGCACATGTACCTTTGGCTTTCCTTCCTTTAATCAGTAAACTGACTACAAGCAAGCTGCAAGTATTTCCCTTGAGATAAGGTACCTGCTTTGAAACATTGCAAAAGAACAAGAGAGACACATTCATTATGTGTCAGTTATTTTAGTCGGGCATGCAGATAAGATTCTTCTGTTTTCATTATAAATCTTCAGTCCTGTTCTTGGTTTGGAGAGCTTAAATTGTCAAAACATCATTTCCATGACTTCTAACTCATCCCTAACCCTTGACTATTGAATTTTATTTTGTGAATCATTAAGCAGATTAGCATTAATGATCTCAGCAATTTGATATACACACATATGTATATATTTATATATATTTAATATATGTTACAATTGGAAACATATATGCTACATCATATATACTACATATACACTCTACATTTTCTATATATACTATATATACACATTACATATATACTTCATATACACTGTAATTATACACACACTATATGGATATATACGCTACATTGGTACACAGTCTCTTGGTATGGCATGTATACTGGTACATAGCATATTCTCTTCCATTACTTTGAGGCTATGTATTACTTGTGTTGAACTCTTTAGGGAATTCTTATTGTTGGTTATAATCCTGATATATTAATATATTATTGTGCTGGATATCTTTTCTCTCAGAAAAATATCAGTTAGGCATCCAATCCGTTAAATTGACAAATTTATTCTGGGGTAATATGTACCATATACCATTATAATAAGTAACTCACCAAACTCAAATGAAGCTAACTACAATATTGTATCACATCAATGCCTGGCTGGTCTTTAGTGTGACTTATGGCAGGGATGAGAAGGGAGTAGGAAAAGGAGGTTAGGGTGATAGTGTCAGGCTCAGGAGACATAATGAATTTCAGAGGACTGCTAGCTTGCACCCACTTCAGTGGAGGCTTACCATCCAGTAAACAATTATGAGAAGGGAGAAAAAGAGGAAGGATGGAAAGAATGAAGAAAGGAAGGAGGGATTAGGGTGTGACAGCAGAGAATTCAGAAGAGAGTAGGAAAGCCAGGCATTGACAAGCAAAGGCAGAGACATATAGAGGTTGTGTCTGTTCTTATCATGATGAAAGCCTCTCCTTTTGACCTTAGCTTGACAGATTTTATTATTGCTTGATCTTTTATTTCACTACAAAATGCAAATTAATGATTTTCTAATTACTATAGTTTGAATAAAGGTCCCCCAAAAGCCCATGTGCACCTTTAAGAGGTGGGGCCTAGTGGGAGGAAGTGAGGTCATGGGAGGTGTGTGGGAGGAAGTAAAGTCACGAGAGGCATGCCCTTGAAAGGGATATTGAGACTCCAGATCCTTCCTCTCTCTTTTTGCTCCTTGGCCAAAAGATCTGAGGTAACAGATCATTTCATCAAATACCCCTGCTGTGATACACTGCCTCTCACCACATGCCCCAAAGCAATAGGACCAACTGTTCATGCACTAGAATCTCTAACATGGTGAGTCAAGAATGAACCTTTCCTTTTTTTTTTTTTTTCAGTACTAGGGATTGAACTCAGGGGCATTCTACCTCTGAGCTATACCCCCAGCCCTATTTTTTATTCTTTATTTTGAAACAGGGTCTCACTAAGTTGCAGAGTGCCTCACTAGGTAGCTGAGGCTGGCCGCGAACCTGGATCTGCCAGTCTCAGCCTCCCAAATGAACCTTTCCTTTTTTAAAGTTAAATAAATCTTTGCTTTTCTTCAAGTATGCTGTTACAGTAATGTAAAACAGAATTACAAACTAATTATCTCTTTCATTTCAAATGTCTGAAGTGGAATACTTTTGGGAAAAAAAGAACTTTCTATTTCAACTAGTACTATTTGATTACCATGAACCCTTTTTTAAGAAAATATGAAAACTGCAGAATTGTCATGTCTTCAACCTGACTTGGCTCAGAAAATATTATGCTTTCCAGATCTTATGAGCAAACAGATCCAAATGACCATCATTCCTTCAAGTCTTCTACCCACATCCCAACAGATCTAGGAGCTTATGTTAAAGTTTTTCTGTTCTTACATCACAAACCACAGAAACTTGGGCCTTTTCCTAAACACATCTTAGGTTTCCAGATATGTTAAATTATTTAATGTAATTCCAAGAGAGCATATAATTATACATTTGGCAAAGGTCTACAAAAGAGATAAGTAAGCAGAAAGAGCTTTGGATAAACTCACTTCCTGAGAGTAATTGACTTCACATTCTGCAATATATTTATTTAAAGGAGTTCCACACTTTGGAACCAACTTTGCAAGACTCATCCACTAAGTCAAGCATCTTCTCCTTCTTAATCTAACCTTAAATGCTATAACCTGAAGCTAGCAATTGGACATGATTTCTCCATCCCACCCCTGCCCTCAGCTCTACTGGAATCTCCCACCTTCCAGGAACAGGAGTAAAAACATGTTTTTTACTCCTGTTCCAGGAGACCCAAGAAAATCATTTATGATTTCCTGTCCAGCAGTGTGTTTTCTCATACACCTTGTGTCAGCACAATGCCAGCAAAATCAATCAATTATTAAAAGTTTCACTTATTTATAAAGAATCAATATGCCCATTGAACTATACATTCTAGAAACCAACTTCATTGTGGAGATCTGTTGCAATTGAGTTGCTGCTTGCCTGTTGGTCCAGTTTTCTTTACCAAAACAATATTTTTAACGCCATGTTAATTATAAGACTCTTTCTTTCTTTTTATTTTTATTTTGAAGGATACTGAGGATAAAACCCAGGGACATTCTACCTCTGAAATATACCCCTAGTCCTATTTTTATTCTTTATTTTGAAACAAGATCTCACTACATTGCAGAGGTCCTCACTAAGTAGCTGAGGCTGGCTGTGAACCTGGGATCCTCCTGTCTCAGCCTCCAACTAAAGAATGCCAAGCATTGCCTGTAAAGGTCCAATGCAAAATTCCTTTCACAAGCTCTTACCTTCTGACATTCATCGGATGCCTTGATTGCTTCCTTTCTTCTATACATTAGGACAGGATTTCTATAACCCTTTACTTCATCCTTTCTCTAATAGTAAGCAGTGCTTGAACTCCCTAATATGTCAGAGGAAAAATTCAGTTTCCAAGCTATACTGTCTTATATGTTAGCCCTAATCCACACATCAATATTTAAACACACATTAAATTAGCATGAAGTAAAATGAAAACCTCAGTTCCTCCAGTCATACGAGCCACACTTTGGGTGCTCAGCAGTCTCATATCCCTAGCAGTGACCATACTGGGCAGAGCAAATACTGAATATTTTATCATTGTTGGAGCTCTTGAGGATAATCTGCTCTAGAGGTATGGTGAGATGTGACTACCCCCTCATTTATTATACCTGGTTGGAAATTTTCTAATCTTAGAATTATCTTAGATTTCTCTTGTCACTACAGATGGGTTTTATTTTTCTTCCTTTTTTCTGGTATTCTTAGTCTTGTCAGAACATCCAGGAATGGCAGCGTTCTCCCACCACAATGCAATGCAACGGACCACATGCACAGATGAGATCTGTACCTCCCAGCAAGCACAACTTCTGTCATTTCTTTGTGTTTCAAACTTTCTCAGTTCTGTGTTACAATACAGAACACAATTAACTTAGACCTTGGAGGAACCATGTCCAAACGTGCTGTGGGAACATTCCCATATTTACAATTTGAGCAACTGAAGAAATAGTGGCCTTGAGTGGGAAGCGTCTTGGTGTAGACATAAGAAATCTAGAGATCCAGAGTGAAGAAGAAGGTGGAGTTTATCACTCAGAAACTTATCAGCTTACAGTTAATAATGGAGGATATTGTAATTGGTGTGATCATCAGTAAGGAGAAACACATCTGCCTTTCGTGTGTTTTGTAAGAAAAAAGAGATGTATGCAATTATATGCCTATCACATAGTTTACAAAGTATTTCAAAAAATCCTCAAATCAGTAAACAATTGAAATCAGTCAGAATCTAATGGTAGAGAATAAAAATACAGGACATATGTAAATCAGAGGTTTATATCTGAGAAGCCCTTCTTCTATATTCCTGTGAGCCAATTCCCGTATTGAATCACCCTTAAAGTATTTCTAGCTGGATAGACTAGTGATTCTGTTACCCTGGAAGGCTCTAATGTACCAGCTCACTGTCCTCAGTTCCATACCTATATCATTTGATTTACCCTACAAACTCTATGTTGTCTCTTGATTCCCTCCTGTTATACCATTCATTCTTACCAGCCCAAATTCTATTTCCAATAATAATTATTAAGACATTTCAATTGCCATTCTCAGCCTTCTAACTGTCCTCCAAAATGGGTGAAAACGCACACACACACACACACACACACACACACACACACACACACACACTCATTGATCTCCCTTAATTTTCTAGTAACTTTCAATTTTTATTTCTAGCTAAATCTCACTCTGAAAACCCAAATTCTGTTGGTCCTAATAGAATAGTATTCTGTCGGGGGCCTAGTTCCGCGGGCTAGACCTCGCCTCTAGATGGTGCCTGGCAGAGTGCCAGAAGCAGCTGCAGGTGAATAACATCCTAGGGCTGTGCCACGCCAGAGCGCATGCACCAGCACGCCCGACTCGTGGCCGGGCCAGGTGAGAGCTGTATGAGACACCTCTTGGCTTAGACCCGGTGCAGCTATAAAAGCCTCCAACTCTCGCATAGAAAGAGCGCGGCTGAAAGAGCTGCTGGGGAAAGGCTGGTTGGGAAGTTGCTAGGCTGGGAAGCTGCTGGGAGAAGTTCTGGGAGGAATTGGTTGGGAAGAAGAAGCGGTTGGGAAGAGGTTGGCCGGGTTGCTGGGGAAGTCCTGGGAAGAAAGATTGTGGGTTGCTAGTGGAAGACGGGTTGTTAGAGAGAGGGGTTATTGAAAGTTTGTAGGAAAAGCACTATTTGGAAAGACGACCTCTGCACTATGTTTGTTATCATTTGTGCAACGCCTTGATCCCAGAAAGAGAGAGATATAATAAAAGAGGTTCGAACCAGTAGCATTTAGCCGGCGTCTTTTATAGGGGCCTCACGGCTGAGGGTTCAGCCTGGGGCGCCCGATAGTATTCCACAGTGGAAATTAGATATTAGAAGACAAAAGACTGGATTAAACAACAATTTGGGTTTTTCAAAATTATACATGTAAACACTTCATTTTTAGTTTTGTTTTAAATTTCAAGAAAACTGGTTTGCATTTGAAGGAGTTATGTACTGGAAGTCAATGTATTCCTTTTCCAAAATTCTTCCTATAGGCCTTTTGTTGTTTACATTCTCTTCTACCCAAACTTAGTATTGTAGGGACTCCTTTGGACCTGACAAATACCATCAGCCCTTTTCTCCTCTTATGTGGATCATGACTTTAACATTCCTAAGGATATAGATGCTTCTGAATGATCTAAATTGAAATGGATTTTAATATATGAAATACAAACGCTTTCTGTCAACCCAAATCTCTTCCCCATCACATTCACTTTTTTCCCACAGGATGTATATTGACTTTCATGCTACTTCTAGTTCTAGTCAGTTTTTATATTAAATAATATTTTTGAAAGTGTTCCCCAGTGTATGTAAAAAAACTAAATTATGACCTATGAGTTATAGCTGAAAAGTCAACTTTAAAAGTGTTGATAACTTTTGCCCACTCATGTGAATTTTGCTATTTTGCCTTTATATACATGTTTATAAATTATGTGCATTTATTCTGTATTTATGGTAAGTAGCTGGCTTTTACTTGAATTTTTAAATAAAATATGCTTATGAAAAAGATAAATCTTACTCTGCTCGCTATAATTAACTGATTATTGGGCTTTCCTTCTTGGATGTCTAGTAGACATCTCAAAAGGTTTGAGATGAAGCTCCAATTATCCAATTCCTCACCCTCCATCAAACAAGCTCTTCTAGCTTTTTCTTAATATTGGTTTTGGAGTCTCCATTACCCCAGTTGTTTAGGCCCCAAACTTTGGGATTATGCTTGACTTCTCTCCATTATTGACATGCACATCTAGTCCCTGAGAAATCCCAATGATTGTAATGTTTAAAATTTACCCAGACATTGGCCACTTGAAGTCATGCTCATGTATTTCACTAGTACTTCTTGCCTACATTGTAAAAATAGCATCCTAACTGGTCTTCCTAATTCTTTCCCCAACTCATCCAGTCTAATTTCACAGAGTAACAAATAGACTGCTAATGCATAATTCAGAGTCAACCCTTTGCTCATAAACCTTCCCCAGCATCGCTTCTTCACTCAATGAGCCGCCTGCCCCCTTCTGCTCATTTATCTCCTTGATCTCCTCTCCTGCCATTCTCTCCCATGTCCTTGCTTCTCTAGGTGTGCTAGCTTTTTCAATGTTTCTTCTACATGCTGCAGTGTGCTGTGCCCCATCCTAATCATTGAGTCCCTATCCTTATTATTTGTGTCTCAATTATTTTTCTTTTTTATGGGCTTCTTTCTTGTTGTCTTTGAAGTCTTCACTTAAATAATCCCTCCTTAGCTGGATGTTTGAAATCCCAGTATTAAGGAGGCTGAGACAAGAGGACTGCAGGTTTGAGGCCAGCCTCAGCAACTTAGTAAGGTGCTCAGAAACTTACTGAGATCCTGTTTTAAAGTAAAAAAAAATATAATAAAATAGGACTGAAGGCAATCTCTAGTACCACATAAATAAATAAGTATTCCCTCCTTAACCAATATTGTCCTCTCTAAGCATACTGTCATTCTCAGACCTCTCTTTCCACAGGCACCTCTACTCCTCATCATCCTACCCTGATTTTCTTTTCCTCTTCAGCACTAATTACTAACTCACTGCCTGTTTACTAACTTCTCTTATTTATTTTCCTTCTCAATGTGAGGCCACTCCCCCCTCTACTTTGTTATCATTCTATTTTAGCACCTGAGGAATTTTATTTTTTAGTGTAAATGTGTAGAAAGTCATGTATAGAATAGTGATACAAAGTCACTTTATCTTATAATCAAAATGCAGAACTTCAGATCTTAAAAAGCAATCTAGTTGGCTATTTAAACCATAGATTCCCAAAGTGGGCAATTTGAGTGGTTACTACAAAAGGAATGTGAGGTGTTCACTTATATGTCCTGTATTCAAAATTCATAGTAAGGGCTGGAGGTGGAAAATGTGACATTATTAGTTGGGAAGTATAGAGACAGTTCATTTTACTTTTCTGTGCCTCTAGGAATATGTAGGTGAGGATGATGATGTCAAAAGTAAATTTGTGCAGGTGGGGGTTACTTGGAAAGACAGGGAGGCGAATTAAAAGTTGTCAATCAAATGATCTAAAGTAAAAGACTTCTAGAATATTAGTAAAACTGGATAAATAAATACCATGTAGTTTGGTAAACACAAGTAAGATTCTTTGTAATATTAATTGCCTATAGAATATAGATATATATATATGTATATATATATTTTTTTTCTTAGGTGAGTTAGTTTTTAACTATTTTTAAAATTTTGAACACTAACAGAGACCAATTTCAACAGCTTCTGCCTTTCTTTTTTTCTTATATATACATGTCATTTACAAATTATTTGCTTATGATTTATTAATGAAGAAAAACCCTATATAATGACTAAAATTTAAATTTATTATTCCTTTTTTAAAAACAAGAACTAAATAGTGTGAGGAAACCTTACTAATGCCTAGCCATAAATCAGATTGTAAGAAAATGTCATTTTTTTCAATGATGTTGGTCATAGATAAAGAATAATTGTTATGTTTTATTAAAGAGTTTGAAAATATTGGTTTATTTTTTAGCTAAAATTGATCAGGATCAAATCCTTCATACAAGATAAAAGAAACTTACTGATATTAATGATCTGAAATTTAATTCAAATGTTCTCCCAAATTTTGAGAAATGTTTTAATGAGTACTCCAATGCCTATAGCATGCTACATTAGAGAAGAAATTATTGATGTTAATAACATTTAAATTAATTGTTTATTAATACATTATTTGAAGATAATTTCAAATATTATTAGCCCGAGCTGCAATGAAAATGTAATGGAAACAAAGCCAGCTGCATTTACTGCTCATTTATGATTGCCTTCTTCTCTATGTTATTTTCAGGTCAGTCTACCTGTGTCAGGGAAACTCGGAGGGCTCAGATATCAGTACATACATATCCTTAACTACAGGAAGATCTAAGCTGAGCAAGGGACCAGACAAGTGAGCCCCAGTCTTTTCATTAGTGCTGTTTAGTTTATACACATTCCTATTAACTAAAAGCCAGGCTCACAATGGGTAGGACAGAAGACTCTCTGATATCCAGGACCCGTCTAATCGCAGATATACAGAGAGTGAAGTGATGGATGGGCTCTGTTTTATTCCATTGTGTGCAATGCAGCTGTAACAGAATGCCTAAGACAGTAATTGTTTTGCTCATGGTTGTGGAGGCTGGAAGTCTATGGTTAAGACACCAGTGCCTGGCAAGA
The DNA here is from genome assembly GCA_004027655.1 of Graphiurus murinus. Lineage (NCBI taxonomy): Eukaryota > Metazoa > Chordata > Mammalia > Rodentia > Gliridae > Graphiurus > Graphiurus murinus. The sequence continues at coordinate 11,175 of PVLC010012847.1, forward strand.
GCCTTTTTGCTGCATCATCACATGATGGAAAGCATCATACGGTGGGAGGGGCTAGAAAGGGTGTGTGAGAATGGGAAATGAACTCATGTTTCATAGTGCATTAATCCCCCCTATGAGGGCAAGGGCTACATGTTCTATTCACCTCTTAAAAGTCCCACCTCTTAATACTATTACTGAAGCAACTAAAGTTCAACATGAGATTTGGAAAGACAAACATTAAACAACTTGACAGGCTCCTAACCTTTCCTCTCTCCCTTGTCTTTAAGTTAAAGACTGGCACTTTTCCTGAAGTTATAATCTCCAACAACAAAATGTCTTTGCCAATGAACTGCTCTCTCTTCCAATCTCTGTATCTCTTATTTACCCTTTTTTTCATTTCTTTTTTTCTTTCTTTCTCTCTTGTGGTAATAAGCTTCCTATAGCAAATACCTAAGATAAAACAACTTAACAAGAGGACAGGTTTATGTTGGTTCACAGTTTGGGAGGGATCAGTCCTTGGTTGATTGGCACCATGGCTTTGGACCTGTGGAGAGGCAGGATATTCTGGAGGGAGTGTGCAGTAAGGCAAAGTGCTCATCTCATGGGAGCCTAGAAACGAAAGAGTGAGAGGAAGAGTCTACAGTCCAAAATCTCCTGCCCTAAGACCTCCCACTATGCCTCACCTTTTAAGGGTCCCACTATCTCGCAATAGCATCCAGATGAAGACTGAATCCTTAACATGCGGGATGTGGACCTTTGGGGGACATTTCAAGTTCAAACTATAGCATCCTTCTTTGGTTAACTTTCTTGTATTATTTTCCTTTCTCTTTTTACTGAATGTTTTCTTTCTTCTCTTCTCATTATCATCTCTTCTTTCTTGTCTTCCTCCTTCTTCTCTTCCTCCTCTTCTCCTTCATCTATTTTGATACTGGTGATTGAACTCAGAAGAGTTCATTATACCTCTGAAACACACCCCCAATCCTTTGTATTTTTATTTTGAAATAAGGTCTTGATAAATTGTTAAGGCTGGCCTGGAACCTGCAACCCTCCTATCTCAGCCTCTCAAGTATCCTCTCAAGGGATTATAGACATGTGCCACCATACTGAGGTTCATTATCTTATCTTCTTAGCTTTTCTTTTTCTACTCTCCTTCTTCACTCTCTTTTTCACTTCTGCCTTCCCTTTTCTTTCCTTCTCCTTTCACTTTGACTATTCCAACAAGTAAATATCATTCAAAAGACTTAGATCCCACTCTAGATACACAGAAATTCCAAACAAATTGTATTTAGAGAGATGATAATTTGTCTAACTCCACCTTTTCAATTGTGGTTTCTAAAATTAAATATGTTACAGAGAATACAAAAGGTTAAGTACAAAAAGCTGTGTCAAACTGTCAATGTCTTCAAAATCTAATGTGTGAAGTGTATATAAAAAAAATTGCACAAAGTCAACATGAGAAAAGATTGCCTTTCATATTCTCTTCTGAGTCCCAGAACTGCCAGAAGCTTCAGCAATCTACATTTAGAATGAGCTTCTCCAATTTTTCTACTTGATAATGGAAGAACTGATATAGATGTTTAACTATAGAATTCAGTGCTTCTTGATTCTCTCCACTCAAATAAAACTTTTCTTACATTTCTTCTAATTGAAGTTATTAGTTTTATCTAAGAAATGTCTTTATATCAGAATAAATAAGTCCATTCTAAAATTGCATTA